>JAQMCX010000010.1:586355-599658 GCA_029814765.1 Acanthurus leucopareius | reverse complement strand
AGAATTTGCCTATCCGGAGCTCTTCCAACCTCCGCTACCACCTCAATGCCAAACATGTTGCAGCTAGCACAGACAACTAAATGACAAAACATGTTGCTTCTCGTGTCAAATATTGATATGCGAATAATTGAGATTAATTAATTACAAAGCCTCTAATTAATTAGATTAAATTTTTTTAATTGAGTCCCACCATTAATAATAAAGTTAACAAAAAACCTTTTTTTTAATACTCAGGAACAAAGGGTGAGTTGATAAATCTCAGCCAGAGGACAGAAGCTGCCCTGCAGCGTCGTGTATGACAAGTTTGCAGCATCGTAAACAGGCTGCAGCATCAGTGGGTTTGTCTTTTAATATCATGTTTTGTTTAAGCAGTGTTATTCAAGATGAGTTTGTCTAAACGGCTCAAAATGAGGAAGAATTTAAATTTGGCTTTCCACATCTACGACAGCATCAGGCATATCAATATCATTTCAGTTCTTGATGTGATAGCTGGCTCCACTTAAACCGAGTCCATGGGTGAGGATTTCACCACATTGATGTGCACATCAAAGTCTTGGCCAGTTGTTGAACGGGTGAATTCTCGTCTGATCCCCAGTGGACAGCTGGGGATGAGCGATCCGGCCAGCCGACGCAGCCTGTTGGCGCTTCACGCTCCAAACCGCTGACCATCATCTGACAGTTTTCTAAAACGGTCGAACGAAAACACTGAGACGGTTAACCTACTGGCATTGACGTTGTAGAGAGTTCCTATGATTATCTGGGTCGTTATTATGGGATTTACACACAGTAAATTTACCACGGGATCATTTGAACTTCAGAAAGTGCTGCAGGAAGCAGCGGAGGAAGAGTGTAAACTTGCAGATGTCTTCAGTTTCACTTGGCTTCACATTATAGGATGCTGCTGTCATGTTTGCAGGAACCTCCGTCACCAGAAGGTGAATCCTGCCCGTCTGTTTCTGTGTGTCACAGACAGGTTTGCTAATATTAGAAAATACTATTATGGATTTCTTAGCTGGCTGGAAACAAAATAAAACTTTACACACATACGAAAAACTCAAATGTATTCTCTCTTTAACCAAGTTTGAAAATGTTGCATGTTAAAACCTGAATTTAAGCTCATGTGTGTCATTTTATCACACACCAGCTCCGAACTGTTCGCTCTCAATGGTTTGAAAAAGGTCGGCTGAAATGCTCCAATATGAAATCTGTACTTCTGAATGAATGAATCTGTAGATTAAAACATGTATCAACATTGTGGTGTGTTCAGTTTTTTAAATTGAGTTTTTGTCACAAATTAGAGCTCAAAAGTGTCTGTTTTGTTTCGTAAAACAGAGAGAAGATAAAGTATGAATGCACTCAGCTCACATTTTGTTGGACTGTTTCGTGTGTGTGTCTGTTAGTGACTTTAGAAGAGACATGAGTGTGTGACAGTGCGGCAGGAGTGAACTGTGAGGTGCATTTAGTCGTTACACGGTGGAAACGGTAAACTGCAGCAGCCAAGTTTTACAGTTTCAATCCTCAAACAATAAGCTGTCAGCAGAACAGATGCGGTTCGTCACTGCTCATTCATAAAGCTGGCGACCACCTGCCGTCGGCCCACTTGACCTCCTCCATTATTCCACTGCAAACTCGACCTCGTCCGTCTCGGCGGAGGGAAACGCGCTGACCTAATAAGGAGCTCTGAGTTTACAGTACGAGTCAAATGCTGTTTCCAACTTAATCCATTCTCAACAAATGACTAACAAATACCAGAGCGGAGGCCAGCGGCCGCCCAGCCCGGGTCAGCCCAGCTGTTTTACTGCTGACAAAGAGAAGACTGTTAATTGTTTCTTTATGAGATTAATCCCCTACTTGTGCAGCTATGAAAAAAATGAGGGAAGACGTAAACAGCTGGAAAAACACTCTGCCTCACACTCCCATTGGCCGGCGGGGTTTGATAAACAGTTTCATGCAGATAGATGGAGCTGAACGACCGTTTGTTGGCTCCATTGTTCTGCGAGTGCCCACAGTTAATAACACACTGAGGACTGAGCTGTCAAATGGAGATTACTGTGAAAGTAAAGGAGTTTATTTGTTGCTAATGTGGTGCCTTCACTTCCACCGAGAGGAGAGAACAACAGCATCCACAGCAGGAAGTCAGAGCTTTGCCACCATGACAGGTGCTTTTAAAATCATGTTTGATATGCGAGAGCTGAGCTAATTAGTGCAGATATTACAGGGAAATATTAACACTTTTACATTTATGTTGATCTTTCTTCTTAAACTCTCTGCAGCCGGATGAAAAAGTTCAGTCCACAGAGAGTTTAAGAAAAGAATCTTAACAGTAAAATTTGAAATAGTTCTGCTGTTAATGGCATGAAGTATTTTACAAGTTAAAAGGGTTTTTTCTAAGTATAGTTTATCTTTTATAAGTAAGTCCCAAAGGCTCAATGTTTCTAATTTATACCAAGACAGTCTCTTCTTTATTTTTATTTTTTATTTCTGATCATTTTAACCTGGATTTCTCACAGATGCCTCCTTTCATTCAAAGACAGCATGTTTCATTAATGTGTCCTGAAGTGTTCACATGCTGATCATCCTACTTTTACAGTAAAAGATGCTTCATGTTTCAAGTCCATAATCCAGGAAACTGTTCTTGCAGATGTGGAACTTAAAGTTCCACTAATTAAATCTAATTAAAACACTCCTCCTCAAATTAAAACTACTACAGCTCCTGCTCCTGCTGCAAGCTTAAGAGACCTGCTATCAGTATACACTTATTAAATGTAAAAAAAATTCTAAGAACTTGACACAAACGCTGTGTTAAGCTGAGGATGGTGAGCAGTGTTACGTTGTCACTCTGAGTTTTCTGCATGGTAACAGCTGCAGCCCGTCATGATGAAATACACTCCACATCCACCACTGGGGCTTCGGATGAAAGAGCACAGGAGCTGGCATCACCTGCGTGTGTGTCGAGAATTTGTTGGGTTTGGAAAAAACTACTCTCACAGCCTCCACGGAAAGTTGATGGAGCTCGGAGGCTGGCACTTGGTCGAACAGGACGACGGCACGTTCAAGTGGACTCCTTAAGCCTAGGCCCCGGTGTTACTCAGCCCGGTGACATGCTGGATCTCGAAGCAGCCGTGTGCACCAGCTAATGGAAACAAGACAAAACATTTGGTTCGGCTGATAGCGTCTGTTTGCACAAGCCGACCTAAATGGGCATCAAGAGAGCGGAGGAAAACAGAGCGTGTTTGAGGCGGAGTGTAAATGGAAAAGAAGTGCTGGTGTCTGAGGCTGAAAGCCCTGCCTAAAAGCATCTAATGCAAACCATATGAAGAGGATGATAAAAAGGTTCCATTCATACCGAAAAACTTTTAGCTCGAGCTAATGCACGGTGGCTGCCAGATCGCACAACACAGATTATTTGGATTAAGTGTGAAAAATGATGAAAGGTCACAATGGAGGGAAGTGTCAGCGAGGCGAAGACAAGGGCAACTCATCTGGATCAGAAGGTCAGAGGTCGAAGCTGATATCTGCTGTTGCATCGTGTGTTACTACAGTATTCTAGATGCTTTGTTGAAAACAGGAGGTCCGGTGTTATAACGAGTGAGGGGAGTTAAAATCATCACAACCTTATATCCCAAATTTCATAAATGACTGGTTTCTGGTCCGAACAGAGGCTGCAGTTTTTAAGATTTAAGATTTCTAAAGCCACTCTTTTGGATATTCAGACCTGTGATTGTTGTGATACCCTGAAATTTAAACTGAACTCATCCTCATCAAGGCTTTAGCCTGAAATGTTGATACCATGAGTAATTTCTTCTTGCAGAAGTGGCCTGCAGTGAACTCTCATACCACCCACACTGACCAGAAACCCCGGAGCTGCCCCTCTGACTTCAAGTGACCCCTATTTGTCAGGTCACACACCATCTGGGCCTGCGGAGGCCATCAGGCAGAGGGAGCACTGATCTCCACTCCATCAATGACAGCAGCCTCCGACAGGCCGCATGCACTGCGTCCTGCTTTGTGCATTCCACTTTGCAGAGAAAATAAAACACATTTTAAGTGTGCATTTGGTGCTTGTAGACTCATATTTGGACTTTTGCATAATTTATTTCAGTGCACTCACTTGCAGGCGATCGCCGTCCTGCAGGATCGCTTGTCTGATAAATGACGGTCAGGTTTGGTTCACAGTGACGTCCGCAGCAAAGGCAGATCCTCCTGCTGTTAAGTTCACTAAGAACTCAGATCTGTGGTTGTGGATAAAACTGTCTGAACAAATCTGAAAATTTACTCAGAAATACACATCAATTTAAGAACTGCAGCAACAGTTAACCTTGTTCTCATCTGTTCTCTACAACTGCTGCCGTTCCCAGCCTGTGAAAAATCCCAGGTGGCCCTTAAATTGACCTCACGCTGTCAGGAGCATCCACTAATTACATGTCTTTATCCTGGGTGGACCTGCGATGGACACTGCGGTTAGACAGTTAAGTCTTGCCACGGGCGATGAGAAATGGCAGGCTGAGTTAAAAGTCTGGCATCTTGAGACTTTGCACTGAAAGCCCAGATATTGACTGAGAACTGCTTGATGGTTGGATTTTTTCAGTAAAATGCACCAACAGAGGCTTTGTTATCCTGATAAAAATCATAATTCACTATTCTGGAATAAAAACATGTTAAATAGAAACTAGATTAATTCCCTCACTGCTGTCCAGCTGCTCAATCACCAGGTTTTCAGCCCAGCTCACCGTTTGTTTTTTAGGGAACTTGGAAAATGTTTTGCTGAAGGAAAAAAGGTTACAGACTTTGTCCCTTCCATGTCTTTAATTTGACCTCAACCACTCCACATCTAAATTTAACTACTGTGTCTATAATCATGTAACTAAACACAACTCTGGCTTCATACCCAACCCAGCAAGCACTGGTTTTCTCATTTGTAGGACAAAATAAGTCTAGTTTTGAAATGGGATGTATTTTTGCTAAAAAGTGAAAATGATTTGAGATGGCTAGGTTACACATAACCAGCAATGGAGTTATATACTTAAATGTAAAAATAAAGCTATTTTAATCTTTTAAAGTTAACAAAAAGATTGCAGTTACTACTTAAAATTTTGCTGATTATTAAAAGAGTGTTTATCCAAATTTTATAGTTTATTCATAGAATAAAACCTCCATTCTTTTGCGTTGCACCTTTTAATTGTGCAGGAAATAAATTAGAGTTTTTTAATTTTTTTAGTGCGAAACCATCAAAGACAAGCTGACTTACAAGGAACCAAGTTGACGTCTAGACAGGCTCAATTCAATTTTGTTTTAAATATACACTGCCTCTAATCCACCAATCAAATCAATGCTCATTGCTCGAGGCGACCTGAGTGTGCAATCACATCATTGGACGGAAACTCCGTCCGTGCAGTTGGACGGTCGGGGCTCATGTGTAGAAATCTTATAGATTAACTTTCATCGCCATTTTACAAACTGCTGTGTTGGTGTCACGCCATATTCTGGAGGTAATGCACACGCCGTGTAATCGGAAATAAGATTCTCTGAGGCCGTGCAATCATTTTCCTGAAGCACATATTTATCCAGTGTGCTTTATTGGTCTCTCCCTCCTCCCTCCTCCTCCCCCCTCCTCCCCCGTCTCTCACACATACCTCTCATTCTCACACTGGGAGCCCATAACTTCATTCTTGGTCCTGCTCCAAGGGGACTCATCGTTGGCTTGACCGGGACCCTCATGTATTCAGTTAAACCAATCAAAGCTCCATTCATTCCGCTGGCCTATAATGCCCAATTCATTTCCAGCCAAATAATAGGGAATCTGTTGTAGTTTTAATGGAAAAAGACCGCTGATTTTTTTTTCTCCCCCTCCCACCTTTCACCAGTCACAGCAGCGATGCTTGAAAATAACCTGAGGTAATGCTCCAATAAAAAAACTCACAGCCTGTTTACTTTGGATGTGTGAAGAACACAGATATTGCACTCTGTAAATTAACAGTGCTGCTCTCTAAATTAACAGGCAGGGACTGTTCTCCCCTCCGTCAGTCCGTCCATCCGTCTCATGGCTCCCATCGCCGCTCTGACATTTATTGGGAAAGAAAGGAAGGGGCCGATATATTGAATTTTCTCCTTTTTTTTCCAACCTTGGAACAGCTTCTAGGCTGTGTGCAGGCTGTAGGTCGAGCTAATTGCCAGTGTGGTGTTGCACAAGTGCCCATTTGTCCCAGTTTCACCTGATGATCTTGTACAGTAAGTATGCGGCTATAAATACCCTGTGACGATTTGATAAGTAAATTTGTCGAGGTCTGCTAAGATCTAATGTAGTGCAGAGTCTTAAACAATCAGGCCTCGTTTAGTGAGGACGAGAGGATCAGTCAGATGTCTGCGTGTGCGGTGACTGAAACCATGTGAAAGCATTTCTGATCATTAAAAGAAACTTACTGAGAAGTCAAGAGCCGCAGCCAAAACATCCTGATTTTATGATATGACAAATACATTTTTCATGGTTGGTGTTATTTTTAAAAAATTTTTTTTAACTAAACACTTGTGTCCTCATATTTGTGTCAACAAAACTGCTTTTCAAACTGTCTTCAGGGAAACAGAATCCTCAAACTACAAACAACCATAACTTGAGCCACAACACTCAACAGTATTTATACGACAGGGGGCATCGATGCTAACGAGTTAGCTCGGTTAAGTTTGGTTTAAATCACATTTCAGCTCCATTAAAACACCACGCACCTAAAACCATGAGATGTGGTTGAAAGCTCCAGAATTTACCAACAAATAAGCTTCAAGTTTGGATTATATCAGATTCCTCAATGAACTTTGACACAAATACGTTTTTAAGTTCAATGTGTGCATTATCAAAGCAGCTGTCTCTCAACATTTATACACACATACATACTGAATATTTGTATATGAGTATATGTATTAAATAGGGCTGAGACTTTATCCCGTTAATTACGATTAATTGATTACAGAAAAAATAACGCGACAAAAAAAATAACGCATTTAATCTCAATATTTTTTTGCACTGCAAACAGCGCGAAACGTTTCTCATTGCACGAGTTCCCGGAGTAGCTCATCAGTCGGTAGGGCTGACGTCCCATGTGCGGAAGTTTCGTTCTCCGAGTTCGACTACGGCTCTGATCATTTGCTGTGTGTATATAAAATATTTTTAAAAAAGACGAGAAGTCGTTGCTGGGTTTGTAGTGTGAAAAACAACTACCGGGTGTAAATCTGGATGTGTTCACAAATTGTCCAAGAAAGAATTTTCCTATCCGGAGCTCTTCCAACCTCCACTACCACATCAATGCCAAACATGTAGCAGCTAGCACAGACAACAACATGACAAAAAATGTTGCTTCTCCTGTCAAATATTGATATGCGATTAATTGAGATTAATTAATTACAAAGCCTCTCATTAATTAAATTAATTTTTTTAATGGACTCCCACCACTAGTATTAAATAAACAAACCCCCCTTCTGACCTCGTGCCCCTGCCCAGCTCCTCCGTTTCAAATACTGCAGACACACGCCAGATGACTTTCCTTCACATTGTGCAGAACAAAGCCTGAAGGCTGTTTATTCTGATGTAAACTGTGACTTCTGAGGTGCTGCAGCTTGATTCCTTCACCAGTTTCAGTTGGGTTTAATAATCCAGTCCTTTTTATTTTGACTCATCTTATCGTGGACAGAGTTTTTCTTTTTTAACACACAACACTCGGAGAATTCAGGGTTTCTAACCTGATTTGCTACTGAGAGTCTGGCAAAAAAAATATATATATATCACTTTCCACAGCGCAGAAAGCCTGAGGGGAGGATAGAGACAAGTTTATGGGTGAAAGCTGAGAGAAAAAACGAGTTGGTGCCGTGCCCAGGCCTCCGAAGTAAAAGGTTTCAATTTTCTGTGAACGCTGCAATCAAAACAGACAAGTACAATAAATGTACAAGAATATGTCTATATGTTGCTGTTGGTTCACAGACATATGGACAGATATTATTGCAGCCACATAATACATGGTTACAAGACCTCACACACACACACACACAGACAATGTCCATTCATTCAGTGTAAGTGCATGTGGAGCATTCATTTACTGAACTTTAGAGCAGTTAGGAGTAAAAATACGAGCTCTGCCTTCTCCATGTTCATGGCATCAGTCCATCCCTCTGTGGGCTTTTTTCCTCTCTGGGAGTGAAGCTGAAGCTAGCTCCTGCTGTGTGATCAATTCTCTCACCGAGACAGACGCAGAAACACCACGGAAAGACACGCTAACCTTGACTCTTCGATGCCATTGATCCGAAACGAGACCGCTGCTCGCTGAAGGGTTTCACCGACACAACATATAATCAATACGGAGCAACATGGAAGCCAAGTTGAAAGCAAACAAGCCGAATGCAGCCAGTGTTTTCCACATTTTCAGGTTTTATTTCAAATATCCATGGCTTTATTGTCAGACTTTTAATGGGAAAACACTGAACTTCTGGTCTATATAAAAATTTTAAGGAGAGAAAACAATCATTTTGCTTTATTAACACATGATTTCAAAGAAAATGTGAATACAACTAAATGCACATAAGAATTTAGAAGAAAGTATTATGATTAACTTGCCCCTTTTTTTTTTGGAATCCATCGCATCCAGCAAATCAGGAAAACAATCCTTGTACTGTTTCTTGTTCTGCAGACCCTCCAAAACACAGCAAGGTCATTCAGAAAACTCTGCTATTCATACGCAACCCCGAGGCGTGCACGGACCAGCCCCTTAAACAATAACACCAGTTCCTCCAGCCCACCCGCCAATTTATTACATATTGTGGCCTGTCAACATGGAAAGTTGCCTCGTTCAGCTCAAATGTGCAGAGAGAGAAAGAGAGAAAGACAAAGAGGTCAAGACAAAGCACAAAAGTTTGAAAAATAAAGTGGTAAAAAGTCTGTTTATATCTGGTTTGGTGACAAAACAGAAGCGGCACATCCTTAACTTCCAGTAACTCAGGTGGGAAAAGCTGACTAACTATAAGACTGTTTGATAATCAGTATCTTAAAAAGAAATTATCATACTGAAATATATGAAAATGACCTTTTTGTTGTTTGCTTTTTACTGTTATTGCTGTGATACAGTTATACAACAGCTATCTCACTTATCCTTGTTGCCTTGGTGACTAATTACAATCACTTATTTTATCGGAAAATTCCCCCTTTTCAGTCCAACTTTTGGGACAAAGCGTTTTTCTTTGACGAATCCAGAGCAAATGTCTGAAAGCTGAAATGTCTGGTTGTACTTTACTGCTAAAAAACACATTTTTTCATCTCAGTTTTAAAGTAGTCATTATGTCGTTATGTAGTTTTGGGTTCACAACACTCTTCCCATCATACTGGATGAACCCAAGAATCAGCATCCAAGGCTGCAAAATTAGGCCAAAGGTAAAATGCCCCCAAAAAAACTGCAGTTCCTTGAATGGCCACTTGAGGCTGGCTTTAAAAATAAGTCAAACCTGCATAGACTTTAAATTAAAAACAAATATATGCATGAAAGATGTGGCGGCTGTGAGTGACAGCAATCACAAGCTGTGTGCAAGGTGTCAAACAGCCACTATTAGCAGTTCATATCCTCTCCAGCTCCAAGTACGATCACTTCTGGCTCTAAAGACCTCAGCTGATGATGGAAAGATCAATTTCAAGGCTTTCAACGTTAGTTCACAATCCAGTAGGTGATGTCATTGTCTCTATGAAGTCTGTGGATAAGCCCAACAGATCTGTCTCAGCTACTCTTTTAGTTTAACACATGACAGCCTACTTAAAAAGTCATTTCTCGCAAAAAAAAAAACATGTGATGACAACAGTGTTTTCATGTTGTGGTGCTACCAAACAAGAGAGACACCAGCGAGTGGAAGCAGCAGAACTGAGGAGAAGACAATGATGGACTCAGATTTATGTCTGGAAAGTGTCCTGATCCCAGAGGAAGGTCTAACCTCAGTAATCACAATTAGCCCATCCAACACTCAATCACACCACTCAATGGCTCCCAAATGGCAGAAAACACTGTGCAGCAGCAGGGGAAAATTAGGGCCGCTGTCAGGGAAAGGAATGTGCTTCGGCGAGGTTCTTTGGTTATTTATTTTGGTCTGGAGAGAGAGAGAGTGAAGGCACTTCTGTTTCTGGACGGTTCCGGGAAGGGTTTTCCTCTGCCTGTGTGTGTTGACACCATGAAATGTGTGCTGGAAACGCAACTTTTGTAACCACTGTCAGCACAGCGCTCGCGTCTTCCCAGCAGTGGTCACTGATGATTATTACAGACACATCCGCATAAAAAAGTCCATGTTCTATGACAGATTTTTTATGATTCGAAAACAGCAGAGACACATTTTGAAATGGCTCTCTTTTTTTTAGCGCTGCAGCGGTTCGAAACCTCTAAAGTCTAAGAGTCACTTGCGGTTCGGCCTTTGAAGGGTTTGGAACTACTTATTATTGGTTCATGACCATTTATTCTACCATGTTCTGTGGTCTGAAGGAACATTCAATCTGAACAGTTACCAACTATTTAACTTTAAGTCTCCCCCAAAAAAAAAAACATATTGTAGATGCAAAAAAGAACGAACAACACATCCACTTCTTCATTTATCCTGAGAGTGACATGGCCAAAGTATGTGTTAGGTGAAAGTGGGAGAGGAAGCCAATAACTTGATGCACTTCCCTCTCACGGAAAACCGAAGCATGTGCCCGAAAAGAGTTTTTATTCACACAAACACAAGCTGATTGCCAACAAAATGTCAAAGGTAGCTCGAATGCAGACGCTCGTATAAGGAGCTACCAATTTGTTCCGTTTTCCCAGGCAAAACGTTACACCTATGAGTTACCAGTACTTTTTCTTTTTCTTTTTTTTACATTTCACGCTCCATAGATGACAACCTCATCCGGCGTGATTTACAGTGAGAGCTGCGACACAAAGCCAAGAGGCAGTGAGTGCACATGAAAATGAAACCTGAGCAGAGAAACACGACTGCAGTTTGTTTCACTTCTTGTGCAGGGCGGCCTTTCATAGTATTTGTTGATATTATCGATGTTGCTATGAAATCCAAACCCATCATGAACTTTGCAATAAAGGTGTGATCATTTGGGTCGTGCAATGAATAACAGTCCTGACCCATAAGTGATTGTTAAGTGGTTTGCAAGCTCATGGAAATGAAATTGAATACTTTTGCTTCTTGCCATAGTAACATTTGGACACTGAAAAGTGCTCTGAGCTTCTGTGGATCTACTTCACGGTACATGTTGTTAAAGCTGGGAGTCTTTCACTGTAGCACATGTGATTTTCATGCTTAAAGCTCATTTCTTTACTGACTTGATCAGTGAAACTTCATTTGAAGGGCTGTGCATGATGCTAACATGAAGCCATGACATGGCACTTGTAATGCAAATTTTAAAAACTCTTCATTATTCTTCATTATTGTTACAGCTGCTGACATTAAGTGTCATTTGGTCTTTTATTATGTCACTTTTAATGCAATGCTGACATTAAGTGATGATGTGATGTCTTTATTATTAACTTAGACAATATAAGCCTTCAGAAACAGGCTTTATTTAAAAACTTGAACTATTTTGGAGAGAGGAAGGGAGAGAGAGAACACTTTAAACGCCTTTTACCTGATGTTTTTGAGTTCTTTATGTCTATGACCGTTTCTACAGATACGGACTTTGCTGTTGTGATGCTGATACGACTATGAACAGATTGCTTTTAGGTTTACTGCTGCATCATGTGATTAAGACAGGCAGCACGCTGAATCTTAAGATGATGCGCTACTCACATGGGCAGTTACTCAGATGTTGAATGCAAGCAAGTTTAAATTTATTTCAATGGCAAAAGGCCAGGGCAATTAAAAAAACAGCCCCAGGAAGCTCCCTGAAAATGTGATAAGTCCTCTGCAGAGAAAAAACTCGATCCCCCCGTTTAAAAAAACACAGGTTGGACTTGGACTTCCCCTCTGCGGCTTTAGACATGACTTAACACTCAGAGAGACTTGACTTTGACTCGCTTTAAAAGACTTTAAAGCAACTCTGGGCGGATCAGAACAAGGCAATTCCTCCATCATCAAATATAATGAGGCCAAATATTCTCATGTCATTGGAACAATTATGTCTAACGGTGAAATGCCGGCATAAGAAAATATTTTTACAGCCATCTACTCAGAATAAAAGAGAGAAGTTAACAACTTAATTTCCATAAAAATGTTATTGAAGGATTTTCGCTGTGATTCAGCCTCCCAGTCGGCTGCCAAAGCTGCGGTGGCAAAATATTTAAGCTGTCAGACAAATGATGTTTGGGGTAAAGAAGTGACAGGAGTGGGAGCTGGTCCACCGTAGCCTGACTTACAACCAAGCAGGGAGAGAGAGAGAGCGGGGTGGGGGGGATGAAAAAGAGAGACATATGGGCCAGAAAATGAAAGAATTATTTAAACTCTCCTGTGCATGCTTTTTTTTTTTTTTACAGTAAAAACTGCCAAAACTTTCTCGCTCATTGCCCCAGTGGCTGCAAACCTTCCTTCGGTGCCTGATGAAAAACTCGAACACTGCACGTAAGAACACACCACCTCCATCAGAACCTTCTTTTTGTAGAAACTGCACCCAGTGGAGCTTGCATACGCTTCCAGCTTTGCCATTATGCAATCTGCCAACAATTCACAACACAATCAAATGCACAGAGGAACAATGTGTGTACATTTTCCCCTCGGAGTCCAGCAATCCAGTTACCACCTTTACACTGCGAGAGGCAATTTCCTGTGTGGCTCAGCTGATGAGGTTTCAGAGCAGAAACGGGCCAGTAATTGAATCTCTGTGCTCTTGTTAAAAGTGCAGCTGTCGATGGCAAAGCTCGGTGGAAGCGGAGTGTGAATTCTTGTGTCATGGTGCAAGCGAAAGGACTCCGGCCACATATGCCAGCCATCAGCACCGGGGCTGCACAGTGTGTTTCAGTTCAGAATCTGCAGAGAAAGCCCTGCGGAGCCTTCTCACGCACATGTGTGAACAAATGCAAGCATGCTATGATTCCTATGCATTGTGTGCAACGTTTCACCGGTTACACTCGCACAACTACGGACATTCACTCACTCATTTATAATGCACCACACTATGCTTTTTACTACATTTTACAAGAATATAATTTATGTTTTCTCTATATTCTCTGGCCAGTTTGTCATAGATGCATTAGTAGAATAAACTGTAAGGCTAAAAATTAATACTTGTGGTAGGACTCGATTAAAAAAATTAATCTAATTAATTAGAGGCTTTGTAATTAATTAATCTCAATTAATCGCATATCAATAT
>JAQMCX010000010.1:572089-582154 GCA_029814765.1 Acanthurus leucopareius | reverse complement strand
GTGCACAAATTGTCCAGGAAAGAATTTTCCTATCCGGAGCTCTTCCAACCTCCACTACCACCTCAATGCCAAACATGCTGCAGCTAGCACAGACAACGAAATGGCAAAAAATGTTGCTTCTCGTGTCAAATATTGGTATGCCATTAATTGAGATTAATTAATTACAAAGCCTCTAATTAATTACATTTTTTTTTTTTTTTTTTTAATCGAGTCCCACCACTAATTTTAATATTAACAACGTGTCAAATAACCATGTGGAGGCCTGATGTAAAAGGTGTCACTTATAGTAACGAACTCACAGAAATTACACAACTCTCTGGCTCTTTCAACTGTGACTCAGTTCAGACTCCTTATTGTCTCGGTTTGATGTTCTGCATCTTTACAGTTTGGTTCATTTTCGCAGCTCTCATTTCATTTTCGCAGCATGCAGAGACTTTCTCAGTGACGAAGCCTCAATAAATCACTTGCACACTCACACAGATCGGAGAGAAAACTCACCACTTACAGCAATTTGAATTGAAAATCTGTAACACCAGACACATTTCACAACAGGCAAACTTGGAGGAAATAATCTTTATTCAGCCAATCGTGTTGTGACCATTAAGAGAAGTTATGATTCTTCCCAATTATTTCGAAAAGGGCCTGTTCATGCTCGCTCAAAATAAACATCACGGCGATGCAAAGATGGTCACTGATTATCTGTTTGGATTCTCGCTGCAGCTGATTAATGTTATAAAGAAAAATGTGAATCTATACAAGAACATACCATCTCTGGTTTCTGATAAAACCCTCCTCCTCTTTTAAAGTCCAGTTTTAGATCTAGAACTGTTACATATTGTTGTTTCCTTGTTTCCTTGAGTGCTTTTAAACATTTTAAAACAATGGTTTCTATAGAAAAATGGATGTAATAAAAGTCAACGAGAGACGTCCTGAAAGCTGAGACAATGCACTCCCATAATGCAAAACAGCTGTAAAGTGACCACAGTTTGAGCAGACGTACTGTAACTGACACACACACACACACACACACACACACACACTCCCTCACAGCACACAACTGCACATTGTGTGTGTCATGTTGGCAAAAACGTATACGCCTGCAGGAATGAATGCAGAGACAATTACTGTACAGTATGTATGACAGATTATACTTAAACATGACATGGGTGGTTTGCACACACACACACATGCAGGGCAGCTGTCTGCAGTACACTGAAACCCCTCTGTGTGCGCTTCATGTGTGTGTGTGTGTGTGTGTGTGTGTGTGTGTGTGTGTGTGTGTGTGTGTGTGTGTGTGTGTGTGTCTGACGTCTCCATAAGGAAAGTGAACACGGCTGTGGCTCCCAGCAGATTCTCTGCACCACATAAACATGTCATCAGACAGGCGCTGTAAATAATTCTGCTTAAGTTTTTTTCATTCCAGCCGTGATGAACGAGGCAGATTCAGGACCAAATACCCCATTACTTCAAAGTTACATTACATTACATGACAGCGTTAGCATCCTTCATTAACCGCAGGCTGAATAATCTGTTCAGATTATAACTCAAACAGCGGTGAAACATTACAAGCTCAAATTTTAAGCGACACACTTCTGCGCTTAAAATTCGGTTACAGGAAATTAATATGATTGATTTTGTCGTCAGGTTTTTTGACTGAGGACTTGAGTGTGTGTGTGTGTGTGTGTGTGGCGCCTATTTTGAGCTCACCGTCTAATTCACCCACATCAGATAACGCTGCGGTAAATCTCCCACATGAAGCTTAAGACAGCGAAGAAAGAAATGAGAGATTAAAAGAAATCTTGGGGCAAAAAAAATGAGCATCTTGACTGTCACCTGAACTGTGACAGCTATCATTCACTCATCCACTTCCCCTCCGCAGGGTGCAGCCCACAGCAACGCAGCGGTGGATGTTTGTGAAATCACAAACACACTCGGTTTCTATAACGGGAGCCTCAGTCGCTGTCAGGAAGGACCTGTGCCAAATCACAGAGAGGGGCTGAGGCCGCCGGCTTGGACGCTGTTTGTGTGTGAACGCTCTGCAGGTAACATGCAGGAAGTTTTGATTGGACGGCTCGATGCTGAAGACGTCCTCCTCTCAGGTTTCCTGGACCACCACAGAAGAAGACGCTCTTTCCCCCTTTTCAGGACTTTTCTTTCATTTCCTTCGCTCAGACGAGACTGAATTGTTTGTTTTCGACACAATTTGGGTTTAAAAAAAGAGCATAACTTCATTTAATTAAGTGAAAATCAGTAGTAATGATTATCTACAATTATGTACTGTTTTTGCACTCTTATTTTTTAAATTAGTGTGGGAATTTTGTGCCTTTAAATAGCAATAATAGAGACATGACAGGAAATAACAGTGCATATTGTCTTCTGAATGAGCCACAGGGGTGCACTGGTACTGTAGTATTTACAGGTTATTTACAGTTTTCTACAATATTATAAAACTAACATAAATGCGCTCATAAATTCACAGGGGTTTCCTCAAAAGATAATCAAATTTGGCACCAATTAAAGGAAATATAGAGACAGCAATTAGTGTACTATTTCAACTAATTAGCAGAGAAACAGTTAAAAAAAAAACTCAATGAATTAATAGGGGTTTTTTTTGGATAAATTAACATTTAAACTTGTAAATTTATGGATTCAAAAATAAATTTTTTACAATAATGCAACTAAATATCTCGTATTCAAATCTGTGGTGGATAAAGTGTTTTATATTTGCAGAGATAAATTTGTTTCTATATCAGATCAGTTATAATAAAAAACATAATAAATCATCTGACAGATTCAGAAACATTCCCTCAGTGTCAAGTAATTGCACAGCTGTCACCACCGTTCACTCACTTTCTCTTTACTCTGTCGTGTCAAAACTCCACTTTCACTCCTGAACTGAAAGCGTATAAAACCGGTGAGTCATCCTTCAAAAAAAGCAGACAGAATACCACCAGTTCCTCTCTAATCATTTTTTCCCCTTCGTTTGCCTTCTCCCTGGGTGTCCACACGGTTTGTTGGTTGACGGTCTGGAAAAGGTCAAGTCTGTTGAGCGAGAGCGGCGCCCTCGGCCAACACAAGCACAGACACTTTCCTCCAGAAAAAAACCTCCTCAGCAAATTGGCCCTCGGCAGAAGGTGTTCATGCTCTGGCTGCATGCTGCCCTCCTGCTAGCATGCTAAGCTTTAGCGTGTGCGGCCAAGAGAAACTGTAGCCATGTAGGTCCAAGGGTTTTTCGTGGAATAAGACATATGTGAACTTGAAATTGGTTTATTTCCTGTGCAAAAAAAAAAAAAAAAAAAAACACACACACACAGTCCATTATTTGGGTTTCAAGCTGTAAGGTTGCCAGCTTGTGCGCTGGTCCAATAGAAAACAGAACAGCTATGTGGAGCACAGATGGCAGAGCATATGGGTGAGTTTAAGTATGAAATGACTCAAAAAAAATAATAATATCCCATTCGTCCAAACCCTATTATTCAAAAAAAAAAGAACAAACGGAGTGTGAATCCACATTTTTCACAAAAGATATTTTTAACACATCTGTGTGACTCATTTTGGGGAACACGACTGTTCAGACACCACATTCCTCAGTTCAAGGTTATTTTCTCAGAGTGGTGAAACGGGAGAACCGGGTCTCCAGGGTGCCAGATAAGTCCTGTTTGTTTTCTGGATGGAAAGGTGACTGACAGAGCACTTCAAAGGTCCGAAAGGCCGGTTAAACCATGAATGCAGGATGTGAGCATCTCATGTGCAGACATGAGGGATCGCCGAACGGTTTCAGAGTTAAAATGATGATCAAAAGACCAAATGAAGCGAAATCTTTTTTTAAAAGAACGATGTTCATCCGTCCTCCCCTCAGAGATTTGGAGGATCTCTGGCGAGAAGCAGTGAACCAGCACCTTACGAAGAGATTTCAGGTTCATTTTTCCTTCAATGAGCCACACGTTTGTATCTGTGTTTTTGATTAAAAATTCTAACACAAACACAAAAATCCAAGGAGAGAAGCCGACTGTCGAATGGCATCCTGATAACATCCGTTCACTTAGCTTAAATTTCCATTTGCACTGATAACTTGGAGCTGAAGTGAAGGACCGCGTTTATAAAACTTGATGAAATATTCAGCAATTTAAAGCAGTTTATTTTCATCCTCAGGATCAGTTTGATGATTTCAGCAAATGTGGTGCAGCGTTTCCAAACGCATCAACGAGAATCGCGAATGTGCTCGAGCTGTTTTTCTCCGTAATGGATGGAAATTTGCACCGATTGAGAACTCAACTGTTTTATTCACCACACACGAACAACAGGATCCTCTGTTAAACCCCCCAATAAAAAAAAATAATCAAGTCCTCGCAAAAACCAGTGGTGTCGAAACTGAAAAACTGCTTTAACTACTGAAACACTGACAGTGTGGAGGGTTTTTTTTTTGAACAGTGGTGATGTCTTCTGGTTAAAAGTAACAAGTGTTGCTTCTGTCGTACCACAGTGAAAACTCAGTCTATGTTGCAACCTCTTGAAATGATGAGCCTAATTCAAACATGCTGTTTTTCTTTGAATCCGACAGGCTGCGCGGAGTTGAAAAGCAGAAACGTACGCAGACAGCGAGACCACAGACTGAACAGGCAAATGCCAGGACGACAGCGTGAGGCTGGTGGCTCAACACGGATAGGTGCTTTCTTATCTCGGTGCATAAAGCTATTTGATCTCCCCTCAAAGCTCCCAAACCACTTCAAGTAAAAAAATAAAAAAAAAAACATTTCAGATTACATTAAAGAGATGTTAGTACATGCACCCATTCTGAATGGAAATCACTTTATTGATGTTTCAGAGTCAGAGTTTAATGTCTAATCCAGAATAATGCAGGAGCATATTTACAGAAGGCAGTCTGCTATAGAAAAAGCTGCTGTGGCAAAAAAACACCTGACAAAAAGGTGATTTTTCTGTATTAGCAGGTTTGCTGAGTATCAAACGAACGCTTGGTCATTAAAAGTTGTGTTCATACTCACTTGTGTGTATCAGTAACTGCTGCAGGGCCATTAATCCAGCTGCTCGTTAGCATTAGCCAGACTGAAAACCGTGGAACACAATCAAAGCTGCAAACTCTGACATAACGAGTCCAACTAGTACATTTATTTTACTACACAGTTTTATTTCGGGAAAAATCCAAGTTCCTCAGGTGAGGAGTAGATTTAGTTAACCAGATTTGTTCATTTTGCAGCGGTAAGGGCTGAAAAAGAGTGTTTTCTTTTTTTAAATCCACCCCTGGCAGAGCTTCACCTGCATTATCAACAATGATTTAATATTAAGAAGCAGCAGATTTTAAATTCCTAGGCCTTTAATCATAATTGTCATTTAAACATTTTGCATGTAAAAAAAAAATCCAGATGCAGTTTTTCACGGAGACAAACACCTGGATGATGGACGGACTCACACTGCTCTGTCACACACACACAGATCAATGCTCTGATCACCAATACAGATCATTTAAGATCAGGTAAACACTTCATAAAGCTCATTTCATCCTCTGTATGAACACATGCATCAATTTTTCCTCCAATCACAGCGCGGCAGAGAGCCGGGACAGTTTTCAGGGACAGCAGACGGACGTCTTTACATGTCAGAGGAATAAAGAAAATGATGCACAGCGTCATTGATTATAAAGCGAGTATTTCTTCTCTGATGTTATTCCTGCATGTTTTGGATTGTAAAACTTTTAAAAAAAAAAATTAAAAAATCGAATTTCACAACAGTAAAAAACTATGAAAATTAAAAAATTAAAAACCTTAAAAAGGGTAAAAAAAATCTATTCCCTCTGTTTCTTCTGCTCCTTTTTTGACTATCACCCCCCCCACCCTCCCTCCAGACTGGAGGGTTTTTTATACCCAGGCAGATGGCTTCAAACACCAGGTACCCCCCATGGGAGCCTCACGAGGAGGTCCTGGACACTCCAGGCCTGCCTGAACCGCAGAGCGGGGCGTGTGCAGAGAGAAACGGACCAAATAGATTCATACATAACTCAGATTCCAGCCTTAATGCACAGAGCGGCTCAAAGCAAAAAAGGAACGCGAGGGGGAGTGCTGGGGGAGCGAGGGACAGCAAGTGGGCGAAGGAGAGACGGGGAAGAGGGAGAGGGGCAGATACCAGGAGAACAGATTTTCCACAGATCTCATTGCATTTGTGTGATAAGAGAAGAAATAAGGGCTTCAGATGGGGGAAATTGCAAAGGGACACGTATCACCTTCCTTTACATTGTGAGAGGCGGATCACAGGAAGCGCAGAGCAAAAGGAATGAGAGGCAGCTCTTGCAAGGATGTGAGGAGACGTCTTGAAATGTACTCCAGATAACCCGCCTCAGAAGTGTATTTGTATAAAATCCTATTGAACGTTAACACTTTCATACTTGAAGAGGAGAAAAAAAATGAAGTTCACATCGACACTTGTTTCTACCTTGTGATTCAGTTTTTATTTACCGGTTTGAGATTACTGCAGGAGTGTTTTTTCATGGTGACACTGATGCCGATGCTGACTGACAGTTCATAGAGTTTCCGAGCAGATTCTGACACACGTGCTGCAGAGCAAACAGACCCCGAGGCTAAAGGAAGCGTGTCGGAAGACCACCACGCAACCGCCAGCTCACAGGTTTGAACCCTGGAACCGTCATGTGTGCTCATCATCAGGACAATACGGGTTCGCATATTATCCGCCTGTTGCCGTGTGTGTGTGTGTGTGTGTGTGTGTGTGTGTGTGTGTGTGTGTCTCTTTTTTTTAATTGCTGCCAATCTAAACGCATCCCAAGTTTCTCCATTTTCCATTTTTTTGGCTTCCATGTAGAAGATGTTTTTAAATTCAGTGTGCCCTAATTACACGTGTTGAAATCAGCTGAAATATTTTCCCGCCGCTGAGGCTTCAGGCGTCAGATTCACGGATTTAACATCGACTACATTTGTTGTCAGAGCAGCAGAGCTGGTGAACATTTCTGTGTTCGGAACAAAAGTGATAGTGTCATTAAATTCAGAATATAAAAAAAAAAGTCTGACTTAATCCAGGTTAGGCTTCAGTTTTTAAATTAGATTCAGATTGAGTGAGTGTCGATGCCTTTTATATCAATGTCAACATATTGCATGAGAACCCTTAAACAGGATGTGAAGCAACATCCGTACTTATATAAAGATTTATAACACCTTTTGTGAGAGAGATGCAGGAAACTGCAAGTGATGTTATTTGAGTCGTCACTGGTTGGAGCTGAAGATTACACGTTTGAAAATGAATCTTTGGCTTCAGGAAGAGTGAGCTTACAAAACATCTACTGGCTCCTCACAGCAGCTCGAGACGACAAAACACAACCTGCTTTGACCAAACTGTGGAGGAGCAGGAGTCCGGTTTCCTCCATGTAATAAAGATTATAATTGTAATTTTTAAACGCTGAGTCACACGATGTCACAAAAGTGTGATGCTAAAATTGGTGAAGCTCTCTTAAGTTCATCAACATCCCGTTTGTTTGGGATGAAAGAAGAAGTGAAAAGAGGGAACAATGCTCATCCTCACAGATTGTGGAAAGCTGCGACGAGTGCAGCCACATTTTGTGTGAGTTCACCTGTTGAACGGACAAAAAACTGTGACATGAGTTAGATGTTTTACAATATTACCTGTATAGTGTGTTTTCATGCACTTGAGTAAGTTTTGCTGAGTGTCAGTGAAAGTTTCTCAGGTAGAACGCAAAACGATTAGACTAAAGATCTCATTCAGGAAACGTCACCTGATTATTTCTCTCCGTCTTTTTTTTAAGGACGTGACATCATTATCTGTATTATCTAGAAAACTGCTGCTGAGTGGACTCATCTGTCACACTTCACACGTGTCTTTCATCATGAATTAAATCCCACATGCCACAGAAAAGACACCACGATTATGAAGAAATATGCCAGGCTGATAACTCTGACTCGCTGCCTTACCTTCACTGTTTGAACAACTGCCCCCTCTATAACAAAGTTACACCAACCAATTGCCTCACACAGATTGTCTGCTCCGGCTCTCGCCTCCGCCGCCGCCGCCGTGCCTGAGCGCTCGTTTCACAGCCACAGCTGTGCAAAAAAAAAAAAGCAAATTTATTATCAGCCTCAGTATTTCTGACAGGCTACCCGGCAGACGCTCGGGGTCCTTGAAGTGCAGAAAGGCCCTTCCCATCGCTGCGCCCCCCCCTGCCTCCCAGCAGGTCTGCAAAGTGAATTTACTGCCACTGTCGAAACTTCTGTCAGTTCTCAAAGGAAAAGAGGAGACACAGAGAGAGAGAGAGAGCGAGAGAGCAATATGGGAACTTTTTTTTTTTCCCCTTCCACAGATGCCCGGACATGCACTCCCTCCAACCCAGAGGGGCTTTGAAATCAGCTCAGCTCGTTAATGGCGTCTCATGGAGGCTCGGAGAGAGCAGCGCCTGACAGAGTCTGAATGGAGACACCAAAGCTCACTTTTGTCAAGAACTGAAATTCTCATTTTCACCTTCTTACTGTAGCATACTAAACTGTTTCCTGCTGCATTTCCTTGCCAATGTGCCCTTTTCCTTTTTTTAGTTTTTGTTGCAAATTCAAGTCAAGTCACGAGCGAGTCACTGAGCGAATCTTCGGCCGCTGATGAGAAACGCAGTCTGTTGCTCTGGAAATTAAACACGCCATGATTGACTGGATGCATTGTATTTCTTCTCAAGGTGTTTTTAAAGTGTTTTTGCCTTCTCGTGTCTCATTTGGTCATTTAAAAATTTCACAATAAGACAAGTGGTGAAACATTTGCACCTGATAACTTTGACTGCGTTCACAATGCAAATCTTAGTTTTCTCAGTTCAAATCTACTTTCCTGATCTGTTTTTATTGTGCGGCTGATTAAAGTGGCCAAATTACACAAAAGCTGAGCACAAAAATACCAAAATATGTCACAGAATTTCACACACAGCACATTGTTGTGCAGAGGTAAACACCAAGGACACCGCCTGCAGTGGAAGGTAGATGATGACAAGGAGAAGGAGAAGGAGAGAAGTTAGTGGAGCTTCTTCTTTGCAGAGGTGTATGAGGATGCAGAGTTTGGAGGCAGGATCGGTGGGATCGAGCCTCAAATGGCTTCATGGAAACTAATTTCAGGCAAGTCATCATTTAAACACTTTTCATCTATTTAATTTTAAGTTTAAAGTCTTCAGTGTCTTAGACCTGATTGATTCCCCAAGAACTGGCCGACAGGTTGCCTTCGTATTTAATGCAGTCATCCACAGAGGAGCAGTGCTGCTGGGGGGCTGGGGGGGGGGACACCGGGGCTGAAAACAACCCTGTACTTTAAAAAACAACCCGGCCACATACCTTCACGTCCCGTCTCAAAGGCATCCGAACATAAAGGCAGAGACAGAGACGGGGCAGCGCTGACAAAGGGCCCCTGAGCAGCCCCCCCCATTTCACACAGCAGAGTATAAAACCACCAGGTTCCCAGCCGAAGGAGCAAAATAAATAAATACCCCCTCCACCGCCTCACCTCGGCCCTTTTTCTTCTGTTTCTAGTGCTTATTATCTGCATAATCGTCGCTGGGCAGCGGCAATATTTTGTTGCATCTGAGCTTCATTTCCATTAAGGCTGAAGTGAACGGTCAGCTCACAGACAGATCGGCATCTGTGTGAATGACTCTTCTAACTTCTTTTGAACATTTTTATTCAACATTCACAGTTTATATATTTGCACTGCATACTGTCGAGTAATATTTAATATGTTGGTGTCGTTTTTTTCAGTCACTTAAACTGGCAGCAGCCTGTACAGTCACACATGGTCACATCTCTTTCTTCAACATATTTTCACCCTCCGTTGATTTCTGTTTTATTCTTGCATGTGTTTGTTCAGTTTTTTTTTACTGGTTTTCATAAAATTTCCTCACAACAAACAGGAGACAGGAAGACAAACACACATATTTATCTCACATCACAGCTCAGTCATAGTATTTATTAGCGGTGGGACTCGATTAAAAAAAATTAATCTAATTAATTAGAGGCTTTGTAATTAATTAATCTCAATTAATCGCATATCAATATTTGACACGAG
>JAQMCX010000010.1:557147-571989 GCA_029814765.1 Acanthurus leucopareius | reverse complement strand
ATTACTATTTTATATTTTATATACATGCAGCAAATGATCGGAGCCGGAATCAAACTCGCGTGGAGAACGAAGCTTCCGTAGATGGGACGCCCGCCCTACTGACTGAGCTACTCCAGTAATTCGTGCAACGAGAAACGTGCTGTTCGGAGTGCAAAAATAAATTGCGATTACATGCGTTATTTTTTCTGTAATTAATTAATCATAATTAACGTGGTAAAGTCCCAGCCCTAGTATTTTTACATCTGATCAACTCAAATGAAATATAATAAATATAAATAAACACACACAACATTCACAGCTCAAATGATGTTTATCTCTATCAATCATTCACCCACAAAGTTCATCCCTCACCGACTAAAACTTCATCCAGCAGAGTCCTTAGACTCTAACGTTTGTCATTTTGTCGTTGGCAAAATCTATATTTAAATCTTTTGGGGGTTTTTGTGATTGTTTGTGCTTTGAAACCAGTGAAGCTGGAGGCTTCAGGACCAAACTTCTCACACAAGCTTGTTGGTGTAACCGGCCTTCAAGTACAAACGTCTAATGATCATCGTGTTGATGAATCCTTTCTGGCATTTCGTTCTCAACATTGAAATATTCATCAGTGGCACAAATTACGTGAAATTTTAAACTTTTGTCGGAAGAATAACTTCTTTCTAAGCTTCTCTGTCCTTTAAATACCAAAAATGTGGAATAATTAAGTGTGTTGGGGATGGGGGGGGGGTGCTCAAGGCGACCTTGAGAACTCGTCTAGCACAACACCCAGAGCCCATTCACCGGCGCTAACACTCCACCGGCCCGTTCACAATGCCAAGGTCGGCAATAAAACGCTCGATATGAAAAACCGGGACAAAGGGGACTTTAACGGGGTGACGATTTATAGCCGTTTTTGAAGTGAGCTCTCAAACGCTGTTGTTGCTTTTGAAGGGAGGCGGCTTTCATCACTTGGTGCAAAGAAAAGAAAAAAAAAAAACTTTGCAAAGACACATTTGTCATTTCAATGAGCGTATTTTTTTTAATTTAAGTCCAAGAGGGAAAAAACTGTTTTCTGTCCGGTAAACAGTTAATAATAGAACATTTGCAGCTCTTGACTCGGGATTAAGAAACTTAATACCCAGATTTGATGCAACTTCATGAATAAACATTCACACTTTTCTGTCTCACTTTCTGAGCTGCTCCTCAAACTGACTTTAAGCTCGAGATTCTTGATCAGGACATCAAAATAAAAACAGTTTAATTGACAGTAAGTGTTCAAAATCAAGGAGGTTCAGCTGAGCAAACACACTGTAGTCTCACATCAGCAGTTTACTGCAGAAAATTAAGCGTGATACAGAAATATGAGGTCTGAGTGTAGCATCCTTCATCTTCTCCTCTGTCTTCTGAACACGTTTAACAGCTTTTTTACCGTATTTTTCCAGTGTCAACTGACTTGCTGTTCTTGGCTGTGCGTCTCTACGCTAATTTCTCAAACAGATGTTAAATTTGAGCTTTGCAGAAGAAATGTGGAAATGTGAGAGAAAATACTGATCTGTCATAAGAGTGAAACAGGAGGTGAGAACACTATAACCGGCATAGAAGTACTAGTATGTGTTTTATGCCTCCTACTGTTTTAACGTTGCTCTCTTCCCTCTTTGCACCATGAGGAAGTCTTTAACAGTTACATTTTTCCCCTTTTTCCCCTAAAAGTTGGCTCTTATTTTGAGCAGGAGCTGAACATGGTGAAGGTGGTGCAGAGGAATTATTTCAGTTTTATGCACAAATGGGATTCAACTGTGCATGAAGCAAAACAAAACACTTTCTGCAAAATTAACACTTTTTTTAGGCAACTTTTAAAGGCCCCAAAGTGTGTTTCAGTTCCAAAAAAAAAAAACTTTACGTAATCAGAAAACTGCACATTCGATTAAGATGACAGAGGAAAAGTTTGAATGCTGATGAGTTATGAAGTTTCTCTTTTATTTACATTTTTACTTTGGACTCTGTCTTTAATGGAGAAAACACAGTTTGCCTTTAAAAACATCAAAAAGACTTGACGTGAAGTAACTTCATCATCATGGTAAAATATGATTTGTCTCTGAGTTTTCCAGTCAACCCAGATTTCTGTGACTGCTGGTACTTTTTTATCAGCTCAGGAACAGATGATTCAACAGCTGCTGAAATCTCTGCTCATTTAGTTTTCTTCTGTTTCTTTCCAACACAAACACACACAAACACACACAAACACACACAAACACACACAAACACACACCAACACACACCAACACACACCAACACACACCAACACACCAGTGCAGCATGCTGTCTTGCTACCTGCTGCTAAAAGAGCACAAACCCAAAATGAGCCACACTTGTACCTTTGTGATTGCACAAGCCCCGCCCCCTCCATCACACACACACACACACACCTACACACACACACAGGTGTTTTCAGTCTGGCTGATTAAACCTCAAATCAGACTGAAGTTACTCACCTTGTAATATTATATTTTCCTAATATTACGCACACTTTGTCCATATTTTTTTAATCCTTTTCCATGATTAACCTTATAAATAATAAAGGAAAAAATCGAACTTGGTCCTCTCATGCGTCCATAAGCTCAGAAACGTCACTAAAATTTTACCCACACTGTTTTTTTATGGCACTGAGAAAGTGATCCAAGCTTCATGAACTTACTGCAATGCACTTATAAATCTAAAGAATAAAAAATTTAAAAAGCCTCCAGCTTCTATTGATCTAACAAAACAACAACAACATTTCTCAAAGTTTAGCTTCTTTAAATTGTCTCTAAGCTCAGCCATTTATTTTAAATACATTTTTTCAAACAGGAATGTTCCACCTGCACAGGTGTTTATCATTTATGGTCTCTGATTGGATGTTTCCTCAGGACTGCGGGCAAAAACAGACTCTGCCTGATCGACAACACATTACTTACTTATTTGTTTTTACTCGTTTTTACACTGAACAGAAGAACTTTAATCATTTTTCTTTTGATGAAAACTTTCACAAAAAATGACCCCCAACTTTACGGACGCTTCGTCTTATCAAAGTCAACTTTATTACAACGTCTTTAACAAACTTGTTCAAAACTCTGCTGCCAGAATTCTGTCAGAAACTGAATCGTGGTTTAGTGCCATCATGCTTTTGTTTGTTAGTTTTAAAATCAATATAATAACAGAGATGACAATCAAGAACAGTTTCCACATGCACATGTGCTCAACTCAGGAAAGATCTAATCAGGCAACATAAAGTGAAAACACCTGTGAGAGACCGTGACTGTCACACCTGTCAGCAGCCTCAGTGAGCTTCTCCATTTATTTACCCCGTCAGTTTAACGGGGGTCTTCCCCAATATTAAATATTAGTGGCTTTTCCTTTTTGACATGTCTTGCTGTTCTGTTATTTCCCAATATGCAACATTAATGTGTGAACTTTACCCACGGTGGCCCCTGCTGCACATTTTCAAAGTTATATGTTATTCAAATGCAAAGAAAAAAGACCCAGTTTGTGTGATTAACTTAAGAATGATCTGCTCTGCTCGTGTTTGTGTGACCACTTCAAAGGCCTGACAGCTTCAAGAAGCCACATTCATGCACCTCAACGCCTAAAATAATGAAAAACTCTTCACACGGGCGGCGAACAAAAGTGCTTCAGATGGCAAAGCTGATGGAAAACAAACAAACAAACATGCAGTTCAGCGTGGCGGGGTGGGGGGGGGAACTCGCACCATGCAGACTACACCTTTACTTACAGCCTGTCAAAAGCTGCCGGTCTCCTCCCCCTTGACCCGGACCCTCCCCAGGCCCTGCTGCTGAAACAAAGCCCCCACTGTGTGTGCATGCTCTGGGGAGTCAGCCTGGGAGAACGCTGGGCCGCCTCCACCGTGACTGCGATCGGGGCCATTCGGGCAAAGCTGGGGTTAGTAGGGGGGGGTTGGGTGTTTGTGGGGGGGCAGAATGACGGATGGGGTGTGTGTGGGAACCGTATCCCGACCCGCCTGTCCACTTGTGAAAAGGGCCAGTCCGCTGCCAATTTGCAATGCAGATCTCTGCCCCCCCCCGCCCCCTCCTTGTTGGCTCACTTTGGGAAAAGGCGCATCAATGGCTGGCATGAAGCAGGCCTCCGCTGATGGCAAATGTCATTCCCATTTTGATTCTTGACCCCCTTTTTTTTTTTTTTTTCTCCGATCTCAGCCTCCTCCTTCCCCCCCTCCCCACCCAAAAAAAACCCTCCCCCTTTATTGTGAGCTCTGGTCGCAACCCTGCGCTCTGCTTCTGGATTGTCACATTAGATTCCAAGGAGGGAAAGAAAACAGAAAACAAAGTTCAGAGCTCTCATTCACACCGAGGGCAGTAATTGTCATTCATATTGTAATGGTGTGAAATACGTCGGGATAAGAATGAAGGAGAAAAGGAGCGTTGGAAACCCACCCCCCCCCCCGTCCCTGTGTTCGATAAGAAGCGAGCGTTGTTAACCATCGCGGTCATTATCGTTACACTCTAATTTGTCACTAAGCCATTTAACTCCGGCAGCTAAATAAATAGATAAATAACAAAGCCGGGGCTGGCACTGCTGTAGCTGGTGGTTGTGGCACTTGAGGGGGGGGGGGCTTTCACATAACTTTTCCACTGAAACGCAAATAGGGACAAACTGGGAACGAGCGAAAAGTCTAAATGTTCCTCCTCCATGGAATTCTAAATCCTTTCAGGTTCTCAGAGACGCCAAGAAACGGAGGAATGGTGGCACATGCAGATGAATAAATTGTTGAATTTAGTGTCTGCCAGCTTGCACTTGTAGAGAGACAATGTAAAGAAAAAAAACAGAAATTTAAGGACCTTTATACATGTTGAAGTTAAATTATATCCTTTTTAAAGAATGCTCATATTTAGACTTTAAACAAAATGACAAGTCTGCCCTGTTTTTTGTCCGTTTGGTTTGTCATATTAAATTTTTTTAAAAATTACCATAAAACAGGGAACATAATTTGATGTAATTCTTTCTGAGACTTTATTAAATCCTTTACTTGAGTCTCTTTTTCAAAGCCAATTCTCACTGAACAATATTCAAGCACTGCGTGAATTATTAGGATGAGAAATTTGTTACAAAAATGATTAAAACAGAGATTAGCGTGTTAACAAGCCCTCATTGCTTCAATAATAGACATAGTTGATATAGTTGGGTTGTCGTAGCTTCTCACCAGAGAAGGTTATATATTAGTTAGTCCATCTACGTATCATGTTTCTGTCACTGCCAATCATAGCTGGAGCTAATAAAAAATTGCAGCTTTTGCAGTGTCGTTTGTCCCAGTGATGAACGCTGTTTGTGCCCTTTTCTACTGAGGAAACAGTCAGAAGTTGGTGGGTTTAAGAGTTTTTCATCCAGCAAATGCCACTGTGGCTCCAGCTCTCCAGCTTCAAATTTAATCGAACCCTTGCTTGAATCCTCAGGAATAAAATGTGTGTATGGCGTTGCCATCGTCACAAAATGACTAATCAAAGCTGACAACGTACACATGGTTTTGGTCTGAGACTGATGCGGTGTGTCGTGACGCCAGTTTCGACTGCAGATGGTGTTGAAGAGGAAGGACGAGTAAAGTTCGGGACGCCACAGAGTTCGTCGTCTGTTGTTTCTCGGTGATGCTTGCTGCTGTGTCTTGACACAAGGCCCAGAATTACCAGAGTTATGGGAACAAATTAACACAGTGCATGCAGACATATTTAAAAAACAAAACTTAGGAAGGAAATGAAGTGGAAACTTACCACCACTGTAGCGTCTGCATGTACGAGGTGTATTTTCATTGGCTATACTGTGTACTTCCAAGAGATAAATCCGACCTAAACGAGGTTTGTTTGTCTAGTTAAATTGAGGTCTGTGTCAACACTTTCTGTCATTGTTTCTTCAGAGTAGTTAAATATGAATTTCCCAGATGAGTCCTGGAAACCAGAGTTTTCCCAAGGATCCATTACAGTGATGACTGGAGCCCAGTTTGTTTTCCTTTCAGAGTTTGGATGAATTCCTCTCTGAGCCCCCGTGATGAGGTCAACGTAAAACATAATCAATGAAAAACAAGATTTCTGGAGCAGTCGGTGGCCTTCGTACGCAGGGCATAATCAGGAATTCGCTCATTGGTGCATTGCTCTGAGATGCACATGTGAACGTTTCAAAAAAGGGGTCGGATCTCACGGTCGGGCCCCCGATCTGGATTAAACTGACATGACCACGTCGGCTGTTCTGGGAGTTAAAACCAAACCTGAACATCTCAAACTGGCCCAGCTTCCCCGCTGCCCAATAATGGGACGTTACTGGATGTTACCAGTGATGGGCAACTTCAATTTATGAGGAAGGTCTGATGCTACATGACTTATTTGGGTAATTTATTCCCATCTCGCCTCAACTAGGTCAGACTGAGTTCATGTCATAACACATTTGTAATGAAAAATAAGTTTAGCTGCAAAGATTTCATTGACCGTGAAGAGACACCTTTTAGGTCAAATAAAAGCACCAAAAATTTCAGCAAATTGTTGTTTTTTATACACAGAACAAGCATTTTTTAAACTTTTCACTCTGTTTTAATGAGCTGAGAAGGGTTTGTTACTGAGCCGAAACTAAGCTTAATGTGCCTCATAGCTCCAAAAGCCAAAAAGACTTTTTTTTTTTTCATGATTCAGTAGCAGAAATAAAGTGTCTGTGAACTCTGCGAGAAGGCAGAAGGATCTATTTTCACCTCTTAGAAGTGCCATCATTTGGAAGGTGGAAGAACACGCTCTAAATCGCATCCCGGTGAGCTGTGTCGCGGCTTGAATGTCATCGCCGCCAACAACCCAGCATGGCTCTTCAAAACTCGCCTCGCTGCCTCCTGTTACAGACGCCGCTCGGCACCATTTGGCTTCCACATCATCATATTCTTTTTAAGTGTTTGTATTTGGCTCAGTTTGTCTAGGTTACACTTTGGGGTGCTTTGAAGCACTTAGGGAATAGATGAATATGTTTTTCCCCTCATCATTTGGCATCTTTGGCAAGAGTGAAAATATGGTAAGTATGCAGGATGTCAATAATTTAGTAGACCCCTCGCTAAGAGCTTTAGCTTCGAGCTATCATCCGGACGTGTCGAATGTTTTGATCCGAAACCTGTTTGTAATTGCTCTCAAATCACAACTTATCCCCACCCCCCCACCCCCGTGAAGCTTTGCCTCCCTGGACCTGTCAGAAAACATTCACTCCCGTTTTCATCTTATGGAAATATATGTGCGCCATTAGCGAAACCAGATTATTACGAGATCGACCGCGGCTAATTCATGAATTGCGACCATGTCAAAAATGCTTAGACAGTAAATAACTCTGAACCACAGATAATAAACCCTAAGTTCCCCTCTTACAGCAACACTACTGTCTGTGCTGCTTAACTCAATTACTGCAACATATTTCTGCAACCCCCCCCTCCTCCATCATCCCCCACCCCACCCCACCCCACCCATGATCATCCCGGACCGGACTGGACGTTCACTGACATGCATGTAATCTGGAGCTTGTGCAAAAGGATCATGTGAGTGTTTGAATACGAGGTGGAACGAATTTAAATTGTGGTGAAGGCGAGAAGGGGGGGGTATGTGACGGGTGGATGATGACTAATGACTTATTTCCTTTTTTTTTTTTTTTAAGAGTTTTCAGCAGAAGTTAATTATTGTTTTCCGCTGGAAGGTAATTGAACAAGGATGGACTCTTAGTCAAGGTGCTTTGGGGGGAAAAGCAGCCTGAGCGATGTGAAGGGGAAAGGCTGGCTGGCGGGGGGTGGGGGGGGGGGGTAACATAAAGGACCTCTGTGACCTCTGTAATAGGCACATCACTCCAGAGTCAGTAGGACACCATAAAAACATCAGTCACAGACAGGAGGTCAAAGAAGAACGGCAACAAAACGGCTCAGTTTTAGCAGCGCAGACAGGCCGAGGATCAGCCGGAGACGAGGACACCGATGACTTTGTGACGGATGATGTGATTTTGATTAGAACTTAAATGGAAACTCGCAAAACTCTGGCAGCTTAAAATAACAAAATTATTATTATTAGCATGAATTAAATAATGATCTCGTACACATCTTTCTGATTTTTTACAAAAACTTGATCCCCAAATTTCTCAAAGGTTTATTTAAGACATATTATATTATATATTACCTTTTACTTTGCATTTAACTTTTTTTTTTCATGTCAGTAAATAAGTGAAATCAGTGACCAAGTGTGATCCTGCAGTTATAACATTTTATATTGAGCTGTCAGTGCTACTGTGACAACCAACATGTTTTTAGATCGATCTATACAGGAAATACTTAAAATTTTGTTTGCTTTGGGGCACGACGTCATTGGTCTCTATGAGGTCTTTTTAAGCGTTCTGATTTGATTGAGCTTTAAAGCTTAAATACCAATAACATGAGTGATCAGTATGAAGTCACTTGGTTTGTACATGTGGACATGCAGAATACGAGTCGTCCAATACGAGTCTTGAATGATGTTCTGCTTCTGCTGCAAAAGTTTCAGCACAGTTTGCGGCTCAAGTCGAAGCATCTGAACAGCACATGAGCATTTGAGCGTATATAAAAGTAATTTATTGCTCACTGTTCAAATTGCAGGGGCTTTAAAGGATAGTTTTAATAGTTTGCTTGGTATCCCCAAGAGTCATTCCACAGAGTGTTCAGACAAATCATCTTCAGCTCCTGCCAATTGAAAAAAAAAAATGTTTTACCTGTTTTTCCTTAAAAGACAGAAAACAGCAGCTGCAATGGATTCACATGAAACGAAGCAGCTGACCGCACGGGACGGGAATTAAAGAGTGGACACGTTTTATCTTGTTTCCCAAACTGAACTAGTCCAGAATTAACTCTCTTGTCCAATGCAAGCCGCCCAGAACGGTGCAGTGGCCACGGTTAGAACTACAGGTCGCAAAAAGTGCATGAAAGAGAAAAAAAAATCCAATTATTCTTTTTTTTGGGAATAAAATACAATTGCAGTCAATAGGTTCAATGTTAAGTTTCAAAGACCCTTTAACATGTCTGCAACTAGACTGTTGGCAGAGTATTTATGTGCAAATTATGCAAGTATTTACCTGTTTCCAGTGTGCTGAAACTTTGTGTCCTTACAGTGTGTCTTTGCTGGCTTGTATTAGTTTGGGAAAATGTTCAGTCAACATTTTTTGTGATGATTCGACTGCATTTCTTTTGTTACTTTTGTGCCTTTATTTTTGTGCTTGAGGGGTCAGCTGGTTCAGCCAGAGGAGGACTTTTACACCTGCGCACGGGCCAAAACATATGGAAACTTTAACATTTTTTTGACTTGCTCTAAGTTAACTGGGTGAAAAATGGGTTTTACTTCTCATAAAACATCAGCGGAGTCAAAGCTTTAACCAGCATTAAATGTTTAAGATACAGAAAAGTTGAGGTTACCGACACCAAGTGGTCAAGTTAAAGGAAACATTGTTATCACGCCAGTAGTGTGAGACAGGATGTGGACCTTGGACAACAGCAAAAAAAGCCAAACAACACCTATAGACCCATTCACTCCTCTGACTTCCTCCGAAAAATCCCTGCTTCAACATAAAACCGTCTGTAACTCACAAATGCAGAATAGCTGCACATGAACGTAATTCTTCGGAGACGAGGTTGGAGCGGGGGCTGGTCCACGGGCACAGTTCTGTGTGTGAGCAGGACTGGTGTGTATGTCCTGTTGGCTGTGCGTGTGTGTGTGTGTGTGTGTTCACAGGAAACGAGGAGTACCCCAGGGCTCTGCTTTCGGCCTGGCTCAGACTCCTGAAGGAGGGGAAGGGGGCTCTCCAAGTCTGGAAAAACAATTCCCAGAGAGCTGCAAAAAGCCAAAAGCAACACGGCCACAAGGAAAACTTGGCCACTCTCCAATGCCAACAATTAAAATGAGCAATGTGTTAAAAATCATACAGGAGGTGGCAAAGACTCATTAATTCACAATGTTGTACTCGACTTTCAAGGGGAGTGAATGGTATGACTTATAAGTACAATGTGAGTCAGGAGACAGAAAAACCTGCAAATATCACAACTCAGCAATTCAACTGTTGGAAAACTTCACACTTTCTTTGTTCTAGAACAAAAACATTGCAGGTCTTTCTTTTAAAACCTAATTTCCACACAAAGAGTGAGATTACCACAACAACACAGAGTCAACTCTGACACTCCAGCACCTCTCGAGAGTCTAAGAAGGAGTTGAATGATATTGATTATGCAGAGGGGATTCGGATTGGCGCAGTTTTGATGAGCAGCGCTGACAAACAAATGGACTTGTTGAACTGAAAACGGCATCAAACAATACGGATGCATGATGCGTGAGGAGTAAAAAGGACGAATGTGAGGCAGAGTGTTTGAAGAACGAGGGAGGGAACTTGTGGTCCACATCAAAATAAATAATGTCCTGTGATCATTTACATAATCTGAATGTATTTATTTTCGAGTCACAGCTCAATTCAAAGAAACAATCTGTATGTGGCGGTCGATAAAAAATCTTTTGAGAACAAAAAACAAAGAAACAATCTACAGTTGATTTTCTGCATTTTTTTTTAAGACAGTTATTACGTTATGCTCGGTAAATAGTCGTGTTTTAAATCGAGGGTGACAAAATTATGTTGTAGCATTTGAAATGACGGTTATATATGATATTTGTCAGTAAGTGTAAATGCAGATTTCCATTGTGCTTTATGTTTGCACGGGAAATAAATAGAGCAATATCTGTTTTTCACCAGTAGTGGTGATTTTTTTACGTATAAACATAAAGAGTCGTAACTCCGGAGTTTCTCTGAGTGCATTTAGACCAGTAACTTGTAGTGGAATGTAGCATTAGCACTTCCTGTTTTGGTAGCATTTTACTCACCATTCACCTGCATAGAGAGATTAATTCTCAAACACAAAGTCAGGTACACACATATATATATTTTTTTTTAATGCTTTATTTGTATCCACTGACACACACACACATATGCGCAAAGGCACATGCAACATCTGTCTGGCTCCCTAGGCAAGCAGCAGCCCAACCAGACATGCCCAATGAAATATGCATGACACACAAGCATGTGATATGTCAGGGAGAAAAAAAAAAAACACACACACACACACACCATGTACTTCTTCTCATCCTCCAGCGGCTCAGCTGTTCATTCATTATACATGGCGGCTCCGTGCACCTCCACTTTGTGCACATTACTGTTTCTACCTGAACCTGCTGCATCTGCACTGCATGCACCACGAACTGCTGCACGCTGAATAAGATTTATACACAACAAGAAGTGTTCCTGAGCATAACTGCTGCTTAAAAAAGATGGTTTTATTCATTTGCATGAGTGTAAAAAGACAAGAGCTGAGATTGCTGCTTTCCTGCTTTCAGTCCAGCTTCATAACTCATCCTGCTGTAACTGTATTGCCTAACAGTAATCCGAGAGCCTTTGTAGGTAACTACATCCTCACTGATGTAGATTATAAGGCTAATTGTGCTGGGGGGTGCAGACCTACATGTGTATTCCTGTGTTTATCTGGGGCAGATCTACATGTACCACAGTCCTGACAGACTTTTCTATAAAAACAAACTACTGTACTACATCTTCAACCGAGAGGGAGGTAAAAGAGGAAAAAAAAACCACTCATGAGTTGTTTTTTGAGCAGTCATCTTGCAAGAAACCAACAAACCTAATTAGCCATGAAAGCACGACGACTTGTTCATAACTGTGCATTTGGCATTTGAACCATAACAGCCACAACGGCTAACAGAGAAAAGCTCAAGTTGCCCATTTTCATCAGCCATCAAGCAAACGTCGGTTGCACCCAGTGAAGAGCATCGCTGTGGGTACAGACCGACAAAAATAAACACACACACACACATGTGCTCACACACACACACACACACACACACACACAGATTTGACAGATGTGCCCAATATGGCAGAAAGCTGAAGTCCACTCCCTGCAGCATCTCTTCCTTCACTGAGGCTCTGGGAGAACAGTATGGAGACAGTTTGGGACATGACAGGATTTATTCCCGAGCCTCATTTGTTTGCTGCTCATGTTAACATCAGCTGGTGCAGGGAATTATTTGACTCAGAGCCAAAGCCTCCGTGAGTCGCTCCGACACAAACATCTCTCCCTCTTTTTTTTTTTCCTTCCCCTTCTTCTTTTCTGTAATTTGAATTTTGAACGTAGACGCCACTTTCTCTCTCGGATGTGTCAGCTCTTCGCTGAAAATGAAGTGAGCCCAAAAGTCAGACAGGTAACACGTTTGTCAGGAATCTAGACATTCATCCTTAAGCTACTTAGTTCTGTACTTAACATCTTGTTTTTTTAATATTTCATCATCACCTAAAAGAGAAAATGACCATTTTGTGTCAAATATTTGACAGGAAAAATCTCAGACTGTGAAATATTTCAGAGCCAGACAGGTGTTACATTTGAGTTACAACCCAGAGCTGCAAGCGTTGCATCATGTTGTGAATGTTATGATTAATACAAGTGGGAGAGAAGCAGGAATTTCTCATATTTTTCCCCTTTTTGCTATCTGAAGGTGGATATCTGCCTCGGACCACCTGGAAAATTAGTTTTGGGTTTGTGTGACAGACTTGTCTGGACTGTTCATAGTCGGTCTGACTGTGTGTGTTTAAGTGTGTGTGTGTGTAAAAAGGTACAGAGCCATGTAATTCATCCACCTTGTGTGCGTCAGAGGTGGATTCAAATAATAATAAAAAATAAACATAAAATATCTAATATACATGAACTTCTGTGTTCAGAGGAATAAAGAAACTCAACACTGAAGTCGCCAACAATCAGAACTTGACTTTTTTAATCAAATTATGACTCAAAATATGAGTTTAACGCGCGACGACGTTGAGCTCTGAACTCTTGTTTTGTATTTTATATTTTGTAACGTGTTTGTGTGTTCGTGTTCGTTGTTGTAATGGTGCCACAGGATTAAAGAACCACATCTTTTCAGTTAAAAACAGCTTGTCTGTGACTTTTTCACAGGATGAACGTGCTCTGAGAATTTCAAATCACTCATGAGCCATTACCATATGGGGGGGAAATCTGGGGTCAAAGGTCGCAGGAGGCAGAGGTCCAATCATAATCCTCTCATAAATATACAAACCTGATGATGGACACATTCCTGACGTCTGCATGGGGTCACGGAGATGGGGGTCTTTTCTTTGTGAAGATGTGTGTTTTCAAAATGCTGTAAAGTAATGACAGAAGAATAAATCTGCTTTACATACAGTATTTTTTTTTTGACTGAATCCTGTAAATAACTAAAAAAGCTTTGGTTTTTGTTTAATTCCCTGTTTTCTTGTGGTTACAGTCAAACCATTTTTTATATTCACAACTGCATTACTTTAAATGATTTTAGACATTTTTTCTTAAACAAGGTCTCGTTTCCTTTTGTTAACTTAACCAAAGTCATTGCAAAACAAATCATGCTCTCCATATAAAATGTGCTCCTGTCATGCTCACTGTGTCGTTTGTATTGGCTGTTGTTGGCTACAGATGGCAGTAAAGGCCTCTTGCCTGTTGCCTGTTTTTCACAATGAAGCTCTAATGAAGCCGTTTCTGAGTAAAACTTCTCCTCTTCTCTCTCTGCAAATTCACCAAATCTGCAGCTTTTGTTGCAGTTGCGTTGAGTCTCTCTTGTCTGTTGCAACCCCAGCTGACACTCACACATAAATCATGCATAAAGCTTTTAGCATCACTTTAAACTTTCAACACACTCGATGTTAATTAACACGTGGGTTTAAAGTCTCATGCGAGGCTCTTGCAAAGTGCCACCCAGTTTAAGTGCACAGCTCGCTCCTCCGGCCCGTCTGCACATTCATCCATCATGTTATCATGTGCCGACCGTGGACGAGGCAGCTTTTTGCCAAAGCTGATCCTGTCATCACCGCAGAGTCGAGCTCCAAGATAACCGCGGTGTGGTCCAGCTGTTACCAGCACTCAGCGCACCCACAATGGTTCGCTTGTGTTCGGAGCCGAGTGGGAGAGTTGTGCTCGCTAACAGTTAAGCCCTTCCTCGAGACCTGCGATTGCGTCAGCGCTGCACAGCTGTGCTGCAGAGAGCTGACGGACCGTGTGTGTTGCAGCAGGTTTGAGAGGGAAAGTCAGTCAGAAGTGTGTGTTTGTGTATTTTTATGGTAAAATGAAAAAAATGTACGTGTGAATAAAATGTTCACCTCGAACAATCAGCAGCTTGATGGATCATAATGGAACTAGAAAACCCCTGTTTGGGTGTGTGTGTGTGTGTGTGTGTGTGTGTGGGTTGCTAAGTGATTATTAGCGTTGCTGCAACACAACAGTCGTATCTTAAATTTTCATGAATGCAGGTGCTTTCATTTTCATATCCATCATGTGTCCTGATACGAGTTAAGTCCTTAATTAAATTACATCTGTTTTGCTTTTTTTTTTTCCAGATTTGACCTCGGAATGGACGTCACGTGTGTGAAAACAGATTCAGATTAACTGTCACTGTTGCTTGTGGCTACGTTTTTGGCTTCAGCGGTTGTGCTGCTGGCTTGCTGCTGCCGTCTCTCTCTCTCTCTCTCTCTCTCTCTCTCTCTCTCTCTCTCTCTCTTACCTTCCTGCCCCTTTTTCACCCCGCCTAATTGACCAGCTGAGGTCGATTAACTTTTTCTTTGCAGGTTCTGAAGGGGGTTGGGGTTGGAGAGGAGGCAGCACGGCGGCACGTTGGTGGAGGTCGCACCTCGGTCCTGTTCTCTGTTTGACGGACGCTATATGTTTCAGATCATTGGGTTTGTTATTTTAGTTTGGGCTGGAGACTTCTGGTAGTCATGTTTTCGGTTTTGGTTAAGTTTT
>JAQMCX010000010.1:513395-557047 GCA_029814765.1 Acanthurus leucopareius | reverse complement strand
TATTGGGTTTATATTCATTTTATCTATATTTATATGCGACATGTTTTTATTGTTGCTGTTGTTTGCTGTTATTTTACTTGTTGTTGTTTTTATTGCTTTTACTATTTTACTGTAAAGCACTTTGGTTGGCAACTGGCTGCTTTAAAATGTGCTATATAAATAAAGCTGACATTGACATTGACATTAACATTGACATCATGCAAACATGTTCTGTTATTTATGTGAAAGACCATCATTATTATTATTAAGATCAGCTGTGCTTGGAGGCAAATCAGCTCTATATCTTATTCTTTTACTGCAAATCTGCTGGGTGTTTTGTAGTTAAAATGCAAACAATAAGAAGTAAAAATTGCATGATTGTTCGAGAAGTTTAAAACCCTCCAACATGGATTAAGTTAATGGAAGTCAGCTGGTGAAACAGGAGGTTATTTGCAGAAAATGTAACAAAAAGCAAATGCAGGTAAATATTCTGTCATATTAACTCTTTTATTTAAAAAGCAACAGGCATTGACTGATAACTGTGAAGACACACATTGTCTCAGAAAGTTTCATTTATTCATGCTGCAAATTTCAAATGTCATCATTGTTTTATTGTTGAATTAAAGCACATAAAAAAAACCTAACCAGAACAAAATATATATTCAAACCCGTTGTCAAACAGAGGAATGTCTATTTCCAAGCTGAATGTGAAGTCTTTTCCTCTTCTTGTGTTGGACTGAAAAAACTTTGACCCCTCACCACGGCTAAATCTACTGTAATATACTGAGAAAGCACAAAGAAAAAGTCTTAAACAAGGTGAACTGCATTTTTTAAAAGCCCTTTGAGGATTCACATAAAATCCTCTGATTTGAAGTGCAACCAAAATAAATTACTAACATTTAAAATAAACTAAGAGTAAAAACAAGTTGGGAATACAATCACATTTGTCTTTATAAGAACTTACTCTGAAGCATAATTGATGCAAATGCATTTAAAAGTTGACAACAATATATAGTATCTAATAAAGCGGACATGTTTTTGTAAAAATATATTAAATACTGCTGAAAATATGCTGCTGTTTTGCCATCATTAAAAAAAAAATATTGTCAGAATTTTAGTATGCAAGTTGAAAGAGTATATATGAACAGTACAACCAGTGGTTGAAACTATAACACATAAAATAAAAAGTCAGAGGTTACAGTAGATTCTGTCTTGATTTTTTCTGGTCATAGATGGCTGCTTGTCGGGGATGAAGACTTCACAGTTTGAGCACCTCCTAAAGGTGGTTAACTGGAAAAAAAACAACAAAAAACATTACTGAGGTTACAAGAAGTAACAGAACATCAGTGCCACATCTGGAGGATCCAGACTCAACATAAGAAGTGAAGAAAGTCACCTCCATGTTTCTGTCCCTTGACTGCCCTCTGGTGTTCAAACCTGTGCAGCACAAAATACAAAAATACAGATTTTTTAAATCTGTATGTGAATAAACATTTACAGAGTGCACCGATGGAGTTTGAGGGTAACTCACTCGTCTTCAGTTTGTAGAGGAGAAACAACAGCAATCAGCAAAACCACCGTGACACATGCAACCAGAGTCAGGATGTAACCTGTGCGAGAGACTTAGAACAAGAATGGGGAAAGAAAAGAGAGAGAGAGAGAGAAACGACAGAGACAAGTGATTTTGTAAATCTTGCTGGAAGTAGACTAGCTGTATCTGGACTTGTGTAAAAATGTCTGTAAATGCTTAATGTTAATTTTATTTATCATCTTTAAGATGTTGTAACTTGGATTTTGTTGATGATGGAGAAGTTAAAAACAGTCAGTGATCAGAATCAGCTTTTTTGGCCAAGTATGTTCACAACATACAAGGAATTTGGTTTTGGCAGGTGGTGTCACTCACGGAATGAACAGCAGACAATATGCAAAAATCTAAAGGAAGGATTGTGTATCAGCTCCTCCATAAACATGATCATTTGTGTTCCAATAGAAAAACATCCCAATAGCAAGAGATCTAAAACCTCACAGGGTCCTTTGAATGTTTTATCACAACCATGTTTTGGGGAGTATTAAATAAGTCTGTTTGAAAACAGCATGTTACGTGTGGCTACGTTTTTGGTTTCAGCGGTTGCGCTGCTGGCTTGCTGCTGCCGTCTCTCTCTCTCTCTCTCTCTCTCTCTCTCTCTTACCTTCCTGCCCCCTTTTCACCCTGTCTAATTGACCGGCTGAGGTCGATTAACCGTTTTCTTTGCAGGTGCTGAGGTGGGTTGGGGTTGGAGAGGAGGCAGCACGGCGGCACGTTGGTGAAGGTCGCTCCTCGGTCCTGTTCTCAGTTTGACGGACGCGATATGGTGCAGATCATTGATTTTGTTATTTTAGTTTGGGCTGGAGACTTCTGGTAGTCATGTTTTCGGTTTTGGTTAAGTTTTAGTTAAATCTCCAGGTTAGGTAGAGAGGGGGAGGACACCGGGTCCTACGGCCCATTGCTGGGTTGGCTCGGTTGTCTTTCGGTCTTTTGTTTCTTTTGGCCGGGGTCTCCAGTCTCTTTTGGTTTTTGGTTTCATATCCTAAGTTATTCTTTTTTGTTGTTGTTGTTGTCATTTTGTTGTCAAAGCAGATCGTAATACCAAATGACAACGTTGTTGCACTTAACTAAGTAAAACAATTTAATTTACTTAAAAAGTGACTCTGGCGTCCTTTATATGTTGCTGCCTCTGAGCCGCTTGTGTCCATTTAGAGAGGCCATAACAGTCACAAACAAGGAAATTCTGACGTATGAACAGGAGGACGATGTCCGGGGATCGAACCATCGACCTGACCCATCAGATAGAAGACTGCAGCGTTTACCTTCTGCAAAGTTGTTCAGGAGAGAGCCACTCTTGTTTTCTACGGAGTCTGTGGTGCAAAACCAGGAGTACTTTACATTTATCTGCTGCTTGGAGATGTACGTTGTTAGATTTAATGACAGACAGTAAATCATGTCATGTGTACTTGTGGACCTTGAAATTAAGGACTTCCTGTTTTGAGGAGGAGTCACTTGCCCCTCAACTCTCAGAAATTCGCGCTAAACTACGTGCAAATGCAAAATTAGCACGTAAGAGATTTTCAACATGTAAACTCATTCATTTGCTAAGTGAATCCATTATATTTGGGATTTAGACCGACGAGCATCCAAACTGAGTGTGAAACAGCGACAATTTGATTAGCGAGCCGGAGAGAAACCAGAATCTGATTTAACTACATTTTTTTCCTAAACAGGAAAATCCAAATGAATCGTGTCTCTCTCTCCGTAACAGCGATTTGACGGTAACTTTCTGATTTCACACCCACCAATCAAGAGGCAGAATTAGGAGTTTGCCTCTGGACACGGCGGTGAGAAGAAACGGACATATATTCCCAAGTGGATAAAAAAAAAAAAAAAATCAGCACCCTGTCTAATCAAACCTAAAAAAAAAAAAATACTTGTGAGCCGTGACATTGGAACAAATGGGTTAATTACTTTTTAAAAAGCCGCCACTTAAACACATTTGTTTCTTTGTAAATGCGAGTCGTAAAGTTCCCGTCGAGGGCCGCCGGGGCCATAAGATTCACTCTAAATGTAAATAAGTGGTGTTTTAAACGGCTGTTAGCCACGCGGCTTGTTAGAGCCGGAGATAAACCGGGGAGCCCGTTCTCCACGGGGTCAAGTCCCTAATTAACCCAAAACGGCTTCGTCATTTTCTCATTCGATTATGGCAAAGAATTCGGCGCCGCAACACAGAGAGATAAATATGAGTTACTCAAGTCTCCTCGGCTTCCTCCTCCTCCTCCTCCACCTCCTCTCATGGCTGATGTATAACAGATAGTGGTGAGTATAGAAGGTGTGAAGATAAAACTGTTCATTAAGAGTTTAAAGTAAAACTAAACAAGCTGATCAGAGATAGGAAGTAACTCTCCTCCTCCAGTGGGATTGTGGAAAAATCTCAGTCTCAATATTTAGCAGCAGTTCTGGCTTCACTTGATTCTTTAGGAGAATGACGGGAATAATGGGATGGAGAGAGACTGAAGGTCATGAGCTGCAGAGCGGAGGAGAGACGCCGAACGAGAATCGTGAGGAAGTGCGGGAGATAGGTGTGTGGAGACGGGAGGAAATGAGGAAATCCTCGATTCAAATCTGCGATGGAGCAGGTACGGTGAGGTACGGGTTTTTTGCCTTAACCTGCTGAGACACCATTCCTCCACCTGGGGGAGGACAATCTAAATTGCATCAGAGAAGCTGTAGCACCATGGAAGTTGAAATGCCGATGGACCGCGGAGATAAGAAGAATGTGAGAGATTGATAAACTGGAGTAGATTATGTAATGTCCTGCTATTCCTTTACAACTCAGATAAGTGTGCAAGTGTTTAACCTTCATCCGGCTCTGAGAGGAAGTTTGTGGAGTAAAAATGGGAGGAGTCAGGGAGGAAGAGTGTGAAGATGGAGAGAGAGAGGAGGGAGGAGAAGATGAGCAGATGAGAATTTTCTGTAAATTAATAAGAGTTGTCCTCTTTGCACAAGACACACGATCTCTTTCTATAAGAAACTTAAAATCAGTTCAAACCAACGTCGGCCAGGTCAACAAAGAAGAAGAGAAGCGTCAGAATACTTGAGCTAAGTTCTTGTGGAGCAGTCAGACTGTTTCCTTTCTCCTTTCAGGTGTAAAAATGTCAAGGAATCTCACATTTATAGGAAAAAAACAAAGTGAAAATCACATCTAATCATAACTGTCACCTGTTTATCACATCTTAACACTGCTTGCAACAGTTTTTTAACCATTTTGGCTTCAGACGTGGTCGAAAGATATGAAGATACATCATGCTAATATGTTCCATCTTCATGTATCTCTAACAGTGATACTTACTGCAGGACCTCTGTGCTAAATTGCATTATAGAATAAGAGAGACCACAATGTGTTTAAAGCACTTTACAGTGAAGAAACGGCTGAATCAGAGTTCATCATGACGGATTTTCAACCGCTGACCTTTAAAATGTGTGTTTCCGGTGTACGTTTGATTTAATCTGGATTCTTTTTCATGTCATATATCTCCAAACATCTCAGTTTTTTGACACCAGATTTGAATCTCATTGTTCTCATTTGCTCAAACACGTCAGATCATCAGAATTACTGCACAGGTCACCATGTTAATGTGCTTCAGTCCGGTGAATGAACGGATAAAGGTTCACAAGGTAACTGCAGTCATTACTCCAGACTCAGGAATAACATGAGGCATGAAAATCACTTTTGTTCTGCTTCTCATTAATCCATGTGACTCCGGCAGTTCCACTAAATTTACACCTGTTTCACTACGGTTATTTAAATTATTTTATTTGCATCGTAAACAACAGTGTCTCCGTCCTTTATGAGTGTCGGATGAAGAGCTGTGATGAATTATAGCAAAAGAAGTTGAGTTATTCGCTCCGTCTGTCTGTTTTTCTCTCTCTGTCTCTCACACACACACACTCACACACACACACTCACAGAGTCACGCTGGTGTGTGATGAGCTGTTCATCGGACTTTCCTCTCAGCGGGGGGTCCCGCTCTCCCGCGGCACTGAGCCGACACACACGCCGCAGAGCGCTGACAGCAACACGTTGATGTCTGTGTCGCGGCTTCCTTCCTCCTCCTACATGCTGCGGCTCCGTATCAATACGCGTTCTCACACTCCCGTTTCTCCACCGTGCATTTGATTTATGTTCACGCATCATGCCAGAGCAGTGACAAAGGATTGCCTGTATAATTGTAGGATATCTTTTGGATTTTTGCCCCCACCCTCCCCCCGATCACCTCCATGTGGTGCAGTGGGAGGGTGGAGAAGCGGCTCTGTGGCTGGCAGCACGATGTATATTTAGTGTGAAGTGGTGATCAATCGCAGGCAGTGAGGCGTTTTATCCGTGGAGTCGGAGGCCGTCTTCATTTAAAAACACAGCCTCTCCATCCTGCAGATACTCCGCCCACAGGTTCAGTGTGAGCACTCTGATTGGACGACCGCGACCGAGGAAGAAAAAAACAAATGATTTCGTCATGGCAACTGCAACAACTGCACCTCTTGTGTGAATTATCCTGTGAATATGTGTTCATGAGTGTTGTACAAAGATGCTGTGGAGGCCACCGGACGTGTCACTTCTGAGTGAAAGAGTGTAGATTTAAAAAAGATAAAAGTTAGAATTAATTGGCTGTAATTTGATTTGCTGTGGTTTTAAATACAGCGGCGTCACAGGATGTAGAGAAGTAGCTGTGGTGGTGTTTTTTTGGTTGTTTTGACCCCGGAAAAAAAAGAGACTTTGTTCAGATTTGGACCTTTTATCTCTATTTATAAAAGACAAAAAGAACCTGCAGATTTTTCCAACAACTGACTCTTTTAAAACTCATTAAATATTCAAAATGTCCAGCTGATTGTTTCTTACAGACGATCAATGATTCAGGATTCAGTGCAAAGAAACATCCCATGGCTCATACGTACTGTCAGCACATATTATGGGCCACACATGTGACTCTACATGCAATCAGCCATCAATAATAAACACATTCAGACAGACAGACAGACAGACAGACAGACAGATCAGCCGTCAGGTGATCTTACATCTCTGCTACCAGGTGGAAGTGGTTTTAACATCTGTTTAAAGAAGGATATCCACCATGAGAGATTGGGATTTCACGCTCAGCTGCACTAAATCCTTTTAAAGATGCTGCAGCTCCGGCTAGCTTCCTCACAGAGGTAACATGGCCTCAGCGGCGTTCAGCGTTCAGCGGCGAGGTCGTTTCTCCGTTCTGACAGGACGGACGCAGAGCAGCCAGCGGCTCATTAGACAGCAATGCCCCGAGGGCTCGACTCCACAGCTCAGACAGGACAAGGAAACGGAGGAAAGACACATAAACACATGTGGGCTGAGTCTCTGACATGCCTGTGTGTGTGTGTGTGTGTGTGTGTGAGAGAGAGAGAGAAAAAAATGGGAGAGACAGCAAAGAAGACATTACAAAAGAGAGAAAATAGAGATGTGGACGCAGAAAAGGAGCTGTTCAAAACACACACACAACACACACACACACACACACATTCTCAGCACTTTGAGGAAAAAGAGTTCCCATCGCACAAACCCTCCCACAATCCTCCAGAACAGGACAGGGCAAGACTGTTTACCTTATTAATAAAGAGAGTGTGTGTGTGTGTGTGTGTGTGTGTGTGTAGGTGTGTGTGTGTGTTTTAGTCTGGTATGTAAGTGGGATATTGTGTCTGTTTTTTGTCTGTTCATCTTCTTCCTCTGTGGTGCTTTTATTTGTGAAAGTGAATGGAAAAAAAGGACAAACATGACCTGAGGAGCTTCACTTACCTGTTTACTTCCTGTTTCAGTCACATGACTTCAGAGTTTTTTTTTTAATTTAAGTTTATTGTGAGTTAATTAAAGTGTATCCTTCCTACCTTTTGTCGATAATCCCTCTCCTACTTTTCACTTTCTGTCCATTTTCTCTCTTCTTCTAACCTTTTTTAAAGCCATCTCCTCTTAACTTACCCAGCTTCCTTTATTTACCTTCACTTTTAATATTCATCACTTCATCATTGGCTTGTTTACATTTTGAAGTCAACCATAAGCCTTTTTGCCCTCTTCCTCCTTCACCTCTGTCACTTTCCTTTCACTCATTTTTCTGTTTTTTTTCAATGCTTTTGCAGTTTTTCTTCTGTCGTTTCATCCACACACACACACCTCTCTCCAATTCCATCCTTTCTTTTACCTCCTCCTCTCTCAGTACCTTCCATCACTCTTCCCTCCTCTTTGTTCAAGGTCAGTGGCTTCTCAGTGGGATTACCTTCAGACACATGGAGCGCGGCTGAAAGCAGGAGGCTGCAGATGCTGATTGGCTCCTCCTGACCTTTGGTGTTGCCCTCTCAGCAGCCAACTTCTCCTTCACTCTCCTTCTTCTTCTACTCACCTCTTGTGCTTTTCTTTTCCACCGGTTTTTTTGTACAGATTCACCTTCTTATCTCCTGTTTTCTTGAATCTTGTCTTCCTCTCCTCTCCAATGTTCTCGCTCCCTTAAATCATCACTTTAATTTCCTCTTCTCTTCTCTTACCTTCTTCTCATCACCTGCCCTTTTCTTTTGCACGCTACGTTCTCTTTTCTTATTTCTCTTCTTCTTTTACTTTTCCTTCTGGCCCTTTTGCCGTCTTTTTTCAGCCAACATTTCTCTTTTCTTTGCCCTTTTATTTTCCATCCTCGCCGCTGCCAGTGGAGTTCATTGGATCTGCACACACACACACACACACACACACACAAACCAGCTAATTCATTAATTCTTTCACAGAGAAGATGTGGTTCGCTCTCGACATGTAAGCGGCAGTCTGGTTTCGTAGTGTGGTGAATTTTAAATTCAGTAACTGGGTGGTCACATAGTGAGTTTTGGCTGGAATCATGAAGAAGGTTTTCCAGAGTGCCATGTCTGTTTTTTAATGTAATTTAAGTTTCATTTTAAACTGAAATACGAGTGCATTCGGAGTAATTGCAGACAGGTGTCATCAGATTGTCACAGATCGTATTTTATTATGCTTTTTTTAATTGATTATCTGCATTTAATTGCTTTCATTTAGGCTCATTCTTACTACTGCAGCACCATGTGTGTGTTTGTGTGTGTGTGTTTGTGTGTGTTTGTGTGGGTGGGCTTTAAGAGAAAGATATTTAAGGATGAGGAGTAGTCAGATAATAATTCAGAAGGGAAATTTTTAGCACATAACGGTCTTAGATGATGTGAAGCATTTGTACTGTGTTTTTATGGATTTTCATTTCTCTCCATCAATTAACATGTAAATTCTTTGGATTTTCTTTTATCTGAAGTAGGACTCAGTCAGGTTCACCCAAAAAAAACCACAGTTCCCATCAAACAAAAACCACATGCAAGCACCTTGTACAGGTTCTGGTTTTATTCAGACTCCCTTCATTTGAACCCAAACGCTCACATGTGCACACGATCGCTCAAACCTCCGGTACCTGCATGCTGTCTGTCTCCAGTCCTGCACTGTGACTTTTCATCATGTCTGGGAGTTTTTAATTAGAAGGATTCAGGTGTAATTTGCACCTGAATTATTTACCATCACACCTACACTTTTTAAAATGATATAGGTTTTTTTTTCGGCACACCTGTCTGCCTGGTTTGGGAGAAAACATGTTTCTGTAACTACAGATGTGACCTCTCATGTTCCTTAGGAATTCAATTTAGCGTTTTGAAAACCTTGTTTTTTTTGTGATGAATGCCCATGGATTAAGACAAAAAAAAATGGACTATACATTTAGAAACGGAAGCCCCCCACTGTGCAATAAATGGATTTTCACATAAAAAAAGCTCCATACTTTCGTGTTTATATATCTAAACGGTGAGCAAATTGATGATTTGGCACCGTGCACTTGCCTCGTGAGTTATGAGACTGGTAATGGAAGTTGGTATGAGTCATTAAATCCAAACTGAAAGTAATTCCATGTTGCAGTTTACAGTTTTCACCCTGACAGCAGCACTTTGGCTCAGCTCGTCTCACAGGGTAGCTCGATGCCAGGGCTGGCCGGTCAGATGATTGGCTGCAGGACAGCAGCAGCAAACAGCTGGCTGACAGTGACACTCTGAGATGTTGACGTGCTCAGACGCTTCACTCCACCTCAGGCCTGTAACACGGCACCGAGGAGGAGATACACTCACACTCATATCTGTCCTCAAATACACCTGAACACTGAGGGGAACCTGAAAAAAAGTGTGTATAGTGTAGTTCATGCATTGGCAGGTCTTCTTTCACTCGATGTGTTTTGACCTGAGTGTCAGATTGAAAGTAGATTTGAAGCAAAGCAGTTTAAGATGATGTTGTAACTTAATCCCGGCTGTCTCTTGTAATAAATCTTTTCTGTCTGTTCCAGTATTTTCCTGCTACATAATCTTTGGTCACACGAGACCTCGACTTTTACCTGTTTATTTATTTTTGGTAATATCAGAATCACAGCAGGTTTTGCTCCTCACTCACTGACTGTCACTCAGGATTCGTGTCGACTAAGTGTCTTGGATGTAATTTAAAAAACATTTCCACCGCTGACAGGTTTCTATTGAGAGATATTGTAGGGCGTCGACACCAGACTCTCAAATATTTATTTATCTAACGCATTAATGGCAACCTGTGACAGACAGGCAGACAGAAACAGTCAGGCAGGCAGCCAGACGGACAAGCAGGAACACAGGCAGACAGACAGACAGACAGACAGACAGACAGACAGACAGACAGACACGGTCTCTCCTGGCAGCTCTGTTGGCTACATAACATAGCCTGGAGCTGGGCTTTGTGTGTGTGTGTGTGTGTGCGAAAGAGAGAGAGAGACAGAGTGACATTCGTTGTGTGTCAGCAAAAAGCCACAGAAAAACCTTGATATGGGACGAAGCCCTCCAGTGGTCACCTGAACATGTGACATCATTATAGGCCAATAAGAGAGCAGTTTTAAGTGAATTAACACAATATCAGTCTTTAACACAAGAGGCCGTCGTTATCTGCTGTAATCCACCATGAAACATCCGTCTGATGTGCATCTGTCACAGCTTTTGTGAATATTTTTAACATGGACTTCTCCTCGCTGAAATCCTTCAATGTTGCAAAACTCTATTTTAAATAGAAATTAAGGGAAAAGAGTGGAAAACTACTGTATCTATACAAACTATAGAGTGCCTCATTGTTTGTGTGTGTGTGTTCATACTGGTGGAGCCGCTGGGACGGAAGTTCAACATAATTTTATATTTTGTTGCTTATCTGTCTCCATCTGCTGCCAAATGTAAACCATGCTGATACAGGGGACGATAACGTCTGAGGAGGTTGTGGGAGAGTTTACGGCCGGGAGGCGGCCAGACGGACAAACGGTCACATGAATCCGGTCCGAGGACGCAGCATTCGGAAACAAATCACACTCATTCCAATGACGATGTGCTGAGGCATCACGATGTTCACGTTCACCCACTCTGGGACTGAGACGAAACGGTAACAGATTGAACTTTCAGCAGGATTCATGAATATTTCAAATACAGAAACATTATGGGCTTTTAGGCCAAACATGACTGTTGTATTTGCTCAAAATTCCCAAACTTACATGATTATATTCATATAAACACACATATAACAGCAGCAGATCGGAATGTGATGGACTGTTATTCGTTGCAATAAACACACTGAACAAGTTAAACAAGTGAGTAATTTTCCAGCAGTGTGTGCTTGTGTGTATTTGAATTTAACACAGTGCATTTTTGTCAAAGCTCAACTGTAACCATGTTAAATAATATTTAGGAAAAAGGGTAAAATGCATCACATTGTTCTTTAAGCTCGGGCTGATTTGAGGAAATTCCTCAGATAATCCGCTCTGCTGCCTTTCTTCCGTCGCCGTGTGAAAACCCCGCCGTCGGCTCATCCCGGCTTCTCCTGGATGCCAAAACTGTGGCAGTCATGCAACAGAAAACTTTACCTGTCAAGGCAAAGACAGACAATCTCACCAGACGATTAGACTGTAAATGAATGAAGAAACGGAGGAAGAATAAAAAAGACAGCGACTGTGTGCAAGTTAGAACATCCATCATCGTGTGCAGCTGTAGACACGATGGCTGGGAGGTGAAGGTGTTGGACTTCCGGTGGGAGCTTCCTGAAGCTTTGCCACTTTACCACATATATGACGGGCCACATACTTATTGAGTTTACACTGAAACAGGCATCCAGCTGCATGGCCTCTCACTAATCAAACACATTTTAGTGTATGATTAGTAATGTTAATGTGTAATACTTCTAAGGGATGGTAATATTTTAAAAACCTTATTTATGGACTAAACTCTCCAAGAATGGCAGTCATCTCATCAAAAATGGTAAAAAAAAAATTATAAATCCCAGTCTTAAGAATCTAAACAGTGTGAATTTCTGTGAAATTTGCTGTTTCATGTCCTAATAAGCTCATGATAGAAACCTGATAACCAGCTCAGTCACTGCACACTGTAAACTGAACTCTCAGTGGAAGTGTTTTATTCTTTGTTGTGGGTATTTTGACTTGTCCGTCAGCTGGAGAAGAGAAGAAAATGAGACTTTTGAACAAGTCTCTTTTTTTTTTGGCTCCATTTGTACACTCACTGTAAAAAGGATGACATTTAGCATTTACTGTGGATTTGCATGTGTTGTTCGCTCCAGAGTCGTGGATCCAAACTGGAATAACTCTGACATAAAGCTGTGAAAATCATAACTTGAGTGAATTTCCTAAAGACTTGACTTTATTTGCAACTTGAAATCAAATTCCCGTGTTTTGACCTGATAAAAATAAGACATTGATAGTCATGATTGCTCAGGGCAATCCAGTTCTCTCCTGACAGTATCAGTGCTGGACTGGGACCTAGTTTACATGTTGGACAGAGTTTTAGGTTGCAGGTTGTTGGACTGCTGCGAACCAGTATCAAGAGTCAGCCTGATGCTCCGTCCTATCCGGCTTTCATCTGTAATTATTACCTGTATGTGTTCAGTATATTGTATTGTGTGTTTTAAAGGAGATCAGGCCACAGCAGAGCCCTTCAGTGACTCAGTGGGAAGAGTGCAGGACTGCAGGAGAGGTTTCTAATCTGACTCTGTCTTGCAGAAGGTCACTTTGTGGTTGTAGCTGCTGTTACTAAAACTGGTCGTGGCTCAAATCGGCAGGTGATAATAACGCAGTAATGACAGTGATTAAAAATACACAAACACGTATCTTCTCTCAGAGCATGAGGTCTGTCTGCACTTGCAAAACACCTATAAATGGAAAGTTTATTGATAACATATCATAAGAAAACTTCTTCAACCTGGTCAGCAGGAAGTGAGCGTCACTTTCTGTGTGTATGTGTTGTTTTGTTTCCCCTCAAATATTTCGTTACAGAGGCGGCTTGGTCTGGGTGTGTATGTTTGAAACCTCACAGTTGCTCCTGAAATAGCATTTTAGTGGTGTTGCTGTCAATGTGTCTCTATGATTCTGTTGCTTTTTTTGTACAATTACACATTAATACTTGTCACTTCTCTCATATGGATTACATACAGGCTGCAATGTAGTGAAGAATTTAGTGTGTAAAGTTTAGTAAATATTTAAAAACTGACTGAAAAGTGCATTAAATAAAAAAGCCGCGATTTCAAATCGGACTCCTGCTTCAGCACCACGGACAGTGTCATTGATTTATCTGATATCTTGGAGCCGTGGTCAAGGCCAAAGACTCTAACTTGCACAAACCTTCGTCAGAAACCGGATCATTAAGTCGGGCAGACTAGACTAAAATATTCAACCAACAAACCCTCTGAACTCTGTCTGGTTAAAAAAGAGGGATGCATTTTGCTAATTTTGCTGAGAAGAGAAGATGTCACCCCCCCTCAACTCCCCCTCTGATTGTAGGTGGAAGTGACTGTGACCAACCGTGTGGCTGAAACCCAACAACGATCAGCTCGTTTGTCCTGCAGAACGATGTCAAACCTGCAACAAAAAGACTGAATCTGTACCTGCTGCCCTCATTCAAAGCTTGAAAACATCATCACCTGAATGTGTCCACTGTAAATGTGAATTAACAGCATGCAGAATAGCACGCGCTGTCTGACTAACGTCCAGAAACAGTCAGCACTCACAGTCTGAGTATCACTCTGATTATCAGTCTTATAGCATTTGTTTCAGGCAGACATGAAATGAATATTTAGAGTGAATCCTTTAATTACTGTAAACAGAAAGTGATGCTTACTTCCTGCTGGCTGGATTAAAATAAGTTTTGGTATCTAATATTAGCAGTAAACCAATTATTTATGGGTGTTATTGCATCCGCTGTTCCTCCAGCAGTGACATGCATAATGCTCCCAGAGACTTTATGTGTTTGCTCATGTTTAACCACCATCATTAATGCATTGCTATGTGTCTACCGAGCTGAGCTACAGCTGCCGGTGTTGTAATTTCAGGCACATTTTCAGCAACTGCAACCATAAAAAAACACTTCCTTCGAGCCGGAGTTGAACCAGCGACCTAAGGATTCCAGCACAGTTTGTCCTACAGTCCTCCGCTCTACCAACTGAGCTATCGAAGGGATGTGATGTCACCTGTTTTGATAGATATACAGTAGGACATGAGGTTCACGTTCATGTTAAAAAAAGCTGACAAAAGCTAAATGAGATGAACCATAACCAGAAACCAAACAGCTGCCAACATTAAAACAGTTTTAACTACGTTTTTAACTAGATTTCATGCCAGGAATGAAGCTGTCAGGAGAGAAATCTGATGTTATTTCAATGCACATCAATGCAATCATGAGGTCATACAAGGTCTGAACATCAATGTTTATTCTTTTAATGTTTTTTGTCATGTCAAAGGAAGAGGAATTTACTGTCATTTCTCAAGTCAAGGCAAGTTTTCAGGGCGTCAAGTCTCACAGCATTCTTCATTTTTTTTCCAACTTATATCTGACTTATCCGAGCTTTAGGTCTGCAGCTCTGGAGAAAACCAGAACACATTTAAATCCACAGTAAATACTTTATGTCATCCAGTCTCCTCATGTATCCTCAGCGTGCAGGCAGAGCAGAAAAGACACATGCAGAGACTTCAGATCGAATGTCTCCTTCCTTCCTCCTCCAGTCTGTACGAGGAGACTCCGTTTGGCCTCCCCTGGCAGGTCGAGACAACCACAACCAAAAATAATACACTTCCACCGAGGGTTTAGTTTATAGTGTGCAGTGACCAAGCTGGTTATCAAGTTTCTGTCAGTCTGCTGGCTGACCCTGTAGAATCTCATGGAGACTTTCACAGAATCACCATCCTCTTACACTGAGCTAAAAAGGATTAATTTATGTGTTTTGTGATACATGTTTGATTAGTTATAGGTCCTATATAAAGATAAAAGTGTAAACCTACTGAGGTTGTGACCTTTCATAGACATGACCTGTGAGCAGGACAGGAAGTCCTCTGCCATCAAGGTTACACATAATCATCACTTTTCTCCGACTCATGTCTGGAGAGGAAACATTTGTTGCAGTAAAAGAGCAACTTTGCAGTTAATGGAGAAGTTTTCATCTGATGTTCTCATCCAGAAGCACTGCTGAGCAGGGAGGACAGTGTGTATGTGTGTGTGTGTGTGTGTGTGTGTGTGTGTGTGTGCTGGTGAAGGACACTTTGTCAGGACAGATGGCTGATAAAAAAATGAGTCTCAGAGCATCCAGTTCCAGAACAAAATACCACGAGTGTAACAAAGATTTGTTCTTGTGCAAAAGTTGAAACATGTTTTAAAAAGACAGTAAAAAAAAACAAAGCGTAATTGTATGTAACAAAGGTTTAATTCACAGTTTGGGATTCATAAATGTAACAATGCAGAGAGATGTGACTAGCTTGATAGCTAACAACACAGAAGGTGTTAGGGACATTGTTCTGGAGCTGCTGGAGGCCAAAGTTTTGGTTTCTAACATAAGCTAACAGTGTGTTTGTGCTAAGCTAGGCTAAATACCAGAGAGTGAATTTAAAAGTTGTACTGCACTTTATACCCTGTTTTAGCCGAGTTCTCGACTCAACTCTGCCAAACATGGCACAGTTTAACAGATTTCAGGTGAACAATTCAGATAAAAACAAGAATAGTTGATCCAAAAGACAGAATCAAATCTTGAAGAAATTAAGCACTTAGCATCCCATAATCCTTAGACCTCCAAAAGCAGGCCCAGTTAACTGATTTTGGACAAAACAGATAAAAAAGACCAAAAAGACTTTTTAGATGTTTTATTATCGACATATACATATTCACAGCACAGGTATAGTTTTCTTTTTTCCCGTCCAGTCCATCACTTGTGTCCGCTCGTCTGACTGATTTCAACTTTCTGAATTCATTTCATGTTTTTTTCCTTTAACTTTCTCACCCATCTGTATTTCTGCATCAAAACAACAGAGATAAAACTAATCTTCTTCTTCTCATCTAGCTCTCAGTCAAATTAGCAAATAAGCACAAAAATCTCTTATGATAATAATAATGATGGGATTTGTTTGCATATGTGGCTTCTCCATTAAAACTCTGCTGCTGGAACTTGATTTAATTTCAGTCACATTGAACTTTGGGTTCGTCTGATGTTTTATTACCTCTCAGTGCTGATGAATCACCTTGGCACTGAAGGGTCTGCTTATTATTTATTAACCCATCAGGTTTATTTCAGGACCGTGTTCCTGAAACAGATCTATGATGACTAATAATATAACTGATATGATGCTGTAAATTCCACACCGATAAACTCAGTTAGCTTCTATTGTATGCAGACATTGTGTCAACAGAAAAGTCACATTTATATCCTAAACCTCAAATATTTGCATTCTGACATTTGCAGGTTTTTGTAGATCCATATCATGTTTTATTGTTGAACCCCCCCACAGGAGCCGATTGTTGATTGGAAACTCTTCATTACTGCAGGAGTGACTTTCCCAACATCTGTTTTACAGCTGAGCTCACCTCCCTGCTGCCGCTGAGCTTCCTCTTTAACAGCTTGTCACTGGAAAATTCATAAATTAATATCTTTGCAGCACAGACCGCATTTGTGTTTAGCAGAAAACAGTGCGGCTGCTCGACTGAATCCCTTAGAGGTGAAAACGTCTGTGGAAATTCAGTCTGTGTCAAACCTGAGCCTTGGAATTCTGGGAAATGCATTTAGCGCTACTCCCACAGTAACAGGGAGAATTTTGGAGTATTAGAGTCCATCCCAGCAGTCAGTCATCAACTCCCCTCAGTGCATGGGAGACCGTTATTTCCCCTATAATTACATTAAGCCCAGAATCTCCCAGAATATTAGCTGAGATGGAAAGGAATGTTCAGCGCTCTCGTCCAGCCGGCTCGGCATTGTCTATACTTCTGAACGGTGTGTTTGTTTTCAATTGTATTTTCTCTAAACCAAAAACACTGGACCTTCTCAAGGAAGAGGAGGAACGGCCACAGCAGGCTGTGGGATCTCTGCTGCTGCAGATACAGATGTTTATCCGATCAGCTAAACACAGATATAAGGTTTCACGGAGGGGAGAGGGAGGAAGATGCGTCGCCAGCAGTGAGGTGAACTGCACAGCAGAGTTATTCATGAGCTGCAAGCTTCATTCTCAAACTTACATTCAATAAAAGAACCATCGATCTCCAGCCAGCATGAAAGGATTTTCCGAAAATGCAAAGAGACAATAACACAGTTTTGAGCCATCAACCTACCCAGCACTTTTTTTTGGTATTTTAATCACATTTTTTTAGTTGAGTCCCAGTTATATAACATCCTGGATTAAAACCACAGACACCTGCAGCAATTTAGTGGTCCATAAAAAAAAGTAGGTAAACTCTGAACTCAGGAAATGTTGCATTAATCAAGAAGAAAATAAACCTCGGTGGCAAGAAAGATAAACTCTGCTGAAGTTGCTTGCAAAAAACTCACAGCTCACATTAACAGGCAGCTTTTATTAAGATTTCAACAAGTATTCCAGCTGTAAAACACACTATTTGTCAATTACCTCTACAAATATAGAAATAAGTGTTGTCCGTGTCCTCCAAAGCAATAATTTCTACATCCACCTCAGATCTTCGTCACTTCAAAAACTGCTGGTGCTGTTGTTCTTCCTGAGAGTCTCAGCATTGACATGTGACCTGCATGAGAATAAATGTGATCTGATCGCAGGGCTTTGAATTAACACGATATCATTAAGTGTTCTCATCATCTCAGTTCCGTTAGCAGCATCATAATATCCCACAATGCATCTTAAAGGTGGAGCTGGCTGATTTTTCCACAAACATGGCGTGTCACATGTCCCATGTGCTCTCCGTTTACTTATTTGTTAAACAAGGTACGACACATTTCCCTCATGTCGTAAAACGATCGACCTCTTGGGGAAATGAATGGGGCATTAACCGTAAATCGAGAAACACTGAGTGCACAATAACATAATAAAAGCAGCAGAGTTGGGGGGTGTAGCTGAGATGGAATGGCAGTGACAGAGATTAACGACAGCAAAGTGTTTGATAAGAAACTGTATAAAGTACAAATACTGTGGCCTGCTGTTGTTAGATGTGGTTTCGCTCCAAACCCTGTTGGCACTGTTTTCTTTTGCACCACATAAGTGAATTTTGCCTCTTGAAATATCTTCTGACGGAATCTAAAGTCAACCCTGATCGTCAGTCTTGAAACGGTTTCAGCTGTTGATGTGAGATCACTGAACATGCAAACTAAGGAGAACATTATCTGCATAACAACAGCATTTATTCTTAAGTTCAAACTAGGTTGCTTATATTTGGAGATTACGACATCTGCTGGTTTTGACACACCAATTAAAAAAGGGGGAGCCCGGTGAGTCCTTATTAGTTCACCGGCCGGGCCTGACAGCATTCCTGTGGTTTGCAGAATCATAAAACGCTGTGAGAACTAACAATAGCTGAGAGTTGAGAGACAGCATTTATATGAAAGGAATATCTTTATTTAAGAACGGGAGGATGTGGGGTTGGGGGTTCGCTGGGATGTCATGAAAATACTGAGAAGTAACAATTCAACATCTGCCATCGAGTTTCGTTTCAGTTCATTTCAAAACTGTTGTCCTGTCTTTCACAACATGGCTGACCTCAAACATAAAGGACTACAAATGACTTCGCCCCAGGTAGACAGAGTTATAAAAACGTAACCATCTGTATTTCACATAACTTCAGGTGATAATTAAAGGAAAGTAAGCTGTGGCTGTTCTTTGGAAAGGCACACTGCGTAGCACGCAGACACAAGCGTCTGTCTGGGACTTAATCCATATTTGCACAGAGAGCATTTTTTACATGTCACTCCCATATAATTACACCGCTAAGTGTTTCAGAGAGAGACGGAGGAAGAGATCTGGGTGGTCTCTTGACTTCCTCACTCCCTCCAGCACATCGAGCGGAGACCTGTGATTCACCGTCATTAGCATTCCACCACACCAGACTACCAGGATGTGAGAGAGCAGCAGCCACAACGTCTCCATGTCTGACCCCCAAATTAACTGCTGGATTTTAACGAGGTCATCAGTTTCACATTGGATGGTTTACTTAAAAATACCCTTTTGTAATATTAACTTCCTTCAGCTAATTATTACTTGATATTTCTTGGGTTCAAAATTCATGCACGGCTGCACAATTCCTGAATATTCTCCTGAATATTCTCCTCTCCAGTGCTTCTGTAGTTGTTGCTGAAAATCAGCAATAATCCAGTTGCAAAAGTCCGAGATCACTAATGTGTCTGTTTGGTTTCTGGGTTCAAATTCATACATGTTAAAAACCTAAAGATATGTACGTACGCAAAGTCCTCAACAACACTGGTCATTTCCACATATGCAAAATGTATCTTTTCCTGGCAAGCAGCCTTTTGCAGTCGTGCACATGATCAGTCTCAGGTGGAAGAAAAGCAGTCTGACATTGTTATTGTGCCATAAAACCCTTTAAGGGAGGCTGTCAGGATGGACTTGTGGCCACACTGAATGTATGATTTTTTTAATAAAGAAAAATCTCACATTTGGATTTTGGTGAGATCAATCCTAATAAATATACCTGTAAAGTTTTTTTTGCTACACTGAAGTGATGATTGAAGGAGTTAACCAGCAAAATGCTCCGTACTTTTGTTCTCTGTGATTGGCTTGTAGAAAAAGTCTGCAGAGATGTTCAGATAACTGATTTTTTTCAGTGAACTCCAGATGTGTTGCAGGTCTTTATTCCACACTGAATGACAGCCATTTAGATGCTGTTTAAACAATCAAATTCAGATGTATTTTACCTGGAAATGCTCACTGGATGAGCTCAGACTTTCAATAAAACCGTGATGGAGACTTGTGCAATTAATTTGCTATTCTACTGGCTCATCCCATCAGATTTGGAAGTATTTGAACTGGACTGAGAAGTGGAAGTTTCTCTCCCTCTTCACCTACCGAGACGAACAGATCCCAGCTCAGGTGATGAGAATTCAATGTCAGCTCCATCCTGCTGCACAGACATCCATCCAGCACTGAAAAAAAGGTTACAGCACAAACTCCCGGCAGAGAAACAGACATCCTCATGACTTCCACCCCCTGCTTGCCAACAGGTGCTCACTGCAGAATGACACTACGACAAAACGTTTTCAGCCCTGTCAATCAGAAAGCAAAAACTATGCACGGCAGTCCTGCACGCCAGGTCTCTGTCAGGACATTTATTCCCTTGTTGAGTTCATCCAGTAAGCGACGCCAAGTCCAGTCACACAAAATTAATGCTAGCTTCATGCAAATCTTTCTACCTCAGCTCCTGTTTCCTGTTTTGGCACTTATCTGTCATCCGTGATTACTTATGGTTTGGTGCTTGGACAGTGTGCTCAGAGTCTTTTGCAGCACATCCAGTGAATGATTTGCAGATTTAAGTTCTGTGTCACTCGTTATTAAGTTGCAATGGAAAAGAGCATCAGTCTAATTCCTCAAATGCAAGGCAAAATGCAGGCTTGGCTACCTAGCTAGCTGTCTGCCCAGATGCTTTAGCCTGGAGCCATATTGACTCCTGCCTGACTACAGGTCAGCATGGCCGCAGGCGCTATTCACGCCAGCTCATGCCTGAGCTTGCACAGAGACATCAAACTACAAAGTCGGGCTCACATCTGATTGGACGAGACCAAAAACTCAGACGAGGCCCCCAGGGAGCCACGAGGCTATGTTGTAGTACCTCACTCATGCTCTCAAAAAACCTTATCTGCTGCTGTTTCTGAATACTGATTTCATATCGATTGACTCAAATCCACAGCTGCAGCCCTGGATGACCGCGATGCTTTGGTTTTGTAATGTTTTAGAAGAATCTATGTGTTATATACAGTAAATACATGATACATCAAATATTTAAACATTAATGGCTCAGAGGACAAAGAGACTGAGGTGTAGCATTTTTAATAAATTAAAAATTGTAAATTTCATTGTGCCCGACTCAACCATGATGAGAGTTTTGTGAAAGGTGGATGTTTGCCAGCATGACTGCATCAGTTCCCATCACCTGCACAAAAAAAAACTTCTCCTTCGAGCCGGAATTGAACCAGCGACCTAAGGATGTCAGTTCTATCTGTCTACAGTCCTCCGCTCTACCAGCTGAGCTATCGAAGGGATGCAAATATCACAACTGTGGAGAGTTCACAACAATAATAATCCCATGCAGAAAACAGGTCTGGGTTATGGTGAAATAACAAATATGAGATAACAGTAATACTGAAATAGTAAACAACAGGCAATTACCCTCCTGTTCCTGCAACACTGAGACAGTTTCATCTTGAAAATTAAAACAAATGTCAGGTTAAGAAAAGCAGAGGAAGAAGTGTTTTTCTTTTTTTAGTGGATGGGTGGCAGAGTAGAAAACTAACAGGATGCTCTTTGGTTGCAGAAAAAGAAGAAAATTTAAAATAGAAATTTAAAAAGTCTTTATTAGTCTGGATAATCAGTCACACTAATGAAGGCCTGTGTAACCTTTGCCATACATTAGCCACATTAATAAAGGTGTTATACATTTTTCTTCTACTAGTGTACCTTAGTTTTTCCTATTTTTGCTGGAATGTCAGGTTAAACTTGGGGAATCTGTGTGCAAATTACCTACAATATAATTCTTATTAAATGGAAAAGTACAACCCTTTGAACCCTGAACTGTTGATGAATTAGAGATTTTTAAAACGAATATAAAATTAAAGAGGATGTGAAAATAAAACTGAAATTTAAAAGTTAAAATTGATCAAACATGACCATTAAAGTCCAAAGTTACATTTATCTCGTGCTGCCTTGTCGTATAAATGTAGACTTTTGTTCGAACTCGGTCTCTTGTTCTGTGTTCGTGTCCTTTGCCCTCTGCTGCAGCGTGCTCGAACGAAGCCTCCGTGTCTTGACTTGACTTGACTTACCCTCCGAAAGAATCGCGGCCCAGCTGTTGACTAATAGTCCACATTCACCGCTAACAAAACACCGTGTTACCACTCCCTGTGTCCAGAGTGTGGGTGGTGGTTGGGGGGCGGGAGGGAGGGAGCTGGGAGGGGCTGGCTGAGTAAATAGGATGGGGGGTTGGCGGCAAAGCAAGAGTTGTAGCATTGTATTGTTTGACTGACAGTGGGACAGCGAGGGGGAACGGGTGGTCCCGGCCCGGAGACAATGCCTGAGAACACGCTGCCTCTCGGCTAAGCCCCCTTTGTGCGGCCGGGTGGGAAACCCCTTACAAATAGCCGTCACTAGCATGATTCATGCCTTTATCATGACTTAGGAATCTGCTGCTGGAAACACGGCGTGGTCCGGGACGTTTTATTGTGTGTGTGTGACGATGTCAGAGGTGCTAACAGGCTGTTTTATGTGATAAGCTCCGGAGGATGTTAATGTGTTCAGAAACCTAAAAAGGCCTTAAACTTTAAAACTATATAAAGTTATTCTGTTTTTCAAGTATCAAACAAAAATAATCTGTTAATGGAACAAGGTTTTTTAAAAGTGAGCATAAAAATCATTCTGTTGTCATGCAAAAACTTTCTGCACTGGCAGAAAAATAACTCCATATGTGCAATGAAGCTTCAGGAATTCAAGATTAAAGGGTTTAACATGAGAAAATTATCCTTTATTCAAACTCAAGATTATATTTTCAGTTGTGTGTGTTTGTGTGTATGTTTTATTTTGGATTTTATCACCCTAAAACAAAATATTGTGCCAAGCAGAGCGCGGTCATATCGTACGGAAACTTGGGAGTTTTTAAGGACAAGATGGGAGGATTCCCGAGTAGACGTCATGAGAGTTTCCATCCATGTTTCTAACAATAAGAAGAGACATGTTAAAAGAAAAACATGATTTTTCTTCCCCTTTACCAACTGGGTTTATGTGCCAACATTAACACCAGGAGACGGGGTTGAAGGTTAAGAACATTTCTGTCAACAATAAAAAAACCCCACAAAAATGTATTTTAAGTATCCTATTTAACTGCTTGGTATGATATTATATTTAATATGCAAGCTTTGAAAAATACATTTATATATATATATTTTGTTAACATCCTTCATCTGGCATAAAGATGCAAAAAAAAAGGAAAACCAAGCCTCTAAATAATGAAAATTATGAAAAATTGTTTAACAACATGGTTAATAAAGAATAATCTAAACATATGGTAAATTATTCTAAATAAATAAATAGAGAAAAACAAGTATACATGTGCATTTATGGAAAAATTTACATTTCCTGGACACAAGCAGTCACATGTCCCTAAATGTTGTACAACATAGCTTCATTCTTCTTGAGTCAACATCCTTTGGCTTTCACGCTGTCCGTCTGTTTAAACGGTCAGACCGGGGTCGTTACAGCTTCATCATTAAAACTCCAATAAACAAACCGCTCATCTATTTTTTTTTGTTAACTTCTCCTAAGCTGGCTAACAATGTGAAACCCAATGCAGGCTTTAGGAGGAACACACCTCCTGAAGTTGAAGCTGTTTACTCAGAAGCTTAGGATTGTATTCAGTGAGGAGCAGCGAGGACGGGGTGGGGGTGGGGGGGCACGTCAGAGTATCTGCTTACATTCGGCCCAATTAACAAAACAATGGTTGCAGGGATTTGCAAAGAATCAAGTCTGCCTGTTTGTCAGCATACATCTGTTAATTATTTGTGTAAATTGGGTCCCAAACAATAATTATCACCTACAATTAGGTCAGGTGAAGAGGAGAAGGAACTCTCATTAACCGTGTTTAAAACGCTGACAACACCAATTAGCCGCTACATTCGTTCCCGCCGCCACCCAAAGACTGCTCTCCCTGTCGTCGGAGATGAAACTCATTACGCTTCCTCCAGTACGCAGAGTGCCCAGTCATACTGGTTCAGCTGGTCGGCTCACAGAAAAAACACACAGAGCTGTAATGTAATGTAATCTGGCATGAGGTCATGAAATTTTGTGTGCAAATCTTTCTCGGTGTGGAAAACGATACAGCGGGACTGGCACTGATGGTGAGCCTGTGAGAAAACAAAGAGTGTGTGCAGATAACCCGCTGAGAGTGCAAAATGAAGTAGCATTTGGAAGGTCAGCGTGTGCTCTTCAGTAGCCAAATGTCCCGCTGAAGTGCCCTTGAGCAGAGACATTTTAGCTGCACGGATAAGACGAGGAGTGAAAAAAACACACATACATGCATGCACGGATCTGGACGACAACAGGTGCAGATTAAAACCCAAACCGTGAGGATTAAAGAGCAGTTCACCCAGAGTGTCCTCCGTGTTCGGGTGCTAACAAAGCGGCACACCTTGGCAGCAGATAAGAGTGTGCACACTCTCCCTGATTCATCGCGCTCCGAACGGGAGTGCCAGCAAAATGCCCACAGTGTAGCAGAATAATGTTAAAGCAGGCCGAGCTCGAGAGGATTCAGCCCGAACACACGGCGTTTGACGGAGTAAACAACACAACACGTCCTCACTCAAGTCACATGCTCCGGATTTTACCGTTTCACATTTTTTCCATTTTAGAAAATGTTCATTTTTGATATTTTGGAGCCAATTTGCCTCCAACAAGTTTCCAGTTTACACATCAGGTAGAAAACAAGCAACATCAGCATTTATATGAAGCTTCTGATGACGTGGCAGTTACTTGAATTTTCGTCTGTTTTTTAATTTTTGTTCAAATTAAGGGTTTGCTCATTTGGCATAGCCCTTTTTTTGTTTTTTAAGTTTTGCTTTATTGGTCTCTTTACTTGCTTACTATGCTTGTTATGTTGACAAAGACAACATTTTCCTGTATATTTTTTGTTTTATTTGATCATTTCAGTTACCTTTGGTTTTATCTTCTAGACGTTTTGTTTATCTATTTCTTTCCGACACCTAGTTTTAGTAGTCCGAGTTGACTATCATAACCTTGCTGCCTGTGGAATGTAAATGGTGTATTTACTCTTCTTTAAGCTCCATCCTCTCATTAACCCCCGAGGGTGAAGCCTGGCTCTTTAGCTACGATAACAAACTCGTCTCTATCTGTATTTCCTTCTGTCTTTCTCTGTTTGCTGTTTGCTACCAGGCAGGTTGAGCACTGTGGGTTTAACAGAGAACTTTTTTGGAAACGGCGGCCTGGTGATGAGCTTCCTGATGGTGAATCAAGACTGTAGAGTTAAAAAAAAGACTGTAGAGTTGGGGAAAAGTCTCTGAATTCACCATGACACTCAGTCATTTGATCCATTGTTAATATATATGTTGACAAGAGGACTTTTAATGTTATTTTTTGCTGCATTTTCTTCGCAGCATGTAGAGTTTTTCTGTTTTAACATTTTCTCCGGCTGACATTGGCAAGTCTTGCTGAAGGACACAGCAACAGTCACATATGAAGGAGGAGACGGAGGAGAAGGAGGAGAAGGTGTTTCCTGCTGATCTTCTACACCCAGATTTTCACAACCAGTCTGCAGGTTTGAACTTGTGACTTTAACCTGCAACTTTTATCTTTATAGTTGTCAGAGTTGTGATTAATTTCTTTGTTTTCCAAGCACAGGTTATTGATGTTTGTCATATCAGCATATAACAGCCTCTGCATTCTGCCATGTCCACGTACTGTGCGTTATTGTTTTATATCATACGAAATGTGTTGCTGGTTTCCTTAATCACACTGATTAGTTAAAGCAAATGGACTTCAGATGAATCACAACTTTAATAACCGTAATTTTCTTTATTGCATCATAAATGCATGAGTCAGGTGTTGAATGAGACACCTGTGTGGTGAAATCGCAACCAGTTATCTTACTTCATAATATATTTTACAGGAGTCAAAGGTTTAAAATGGAGAAAACTGACAATGTTACTGATTTTAATATTAGTAATACAGTTAGATTATATATTAAGAGTTACGATACTTTCATTTAAGTGCTGTTGAAACCTGAATCGTGTCACCTTTACTTTACAGATATATGTCGCTAAGCTTAATCTTTGACCTGCATATCACTAAACAGGGCTTGTAATAGTCCATCCAGATGATGAGCTGCAAATTTAGTTTGCATATGCTGAATGTGAATCAGATTACTTGTTGTACGACCTTCATTCTCTCCAACATGCGAAGAAGGAGCCAGCATGACCTCCCTGTGCTCCTCAGCACTGAGTGGATGCACAGCAGCTCTCAGCCTCGCTTCGCAGATAAGATTTTGCTCCGACAATGAGCCAGTAAAAGCAAAGACACAAAGGCATGAAATTATGACCATGTCTACTTTGATCCAAGCGGTTGGTTTTAACGTGAAACATAATAAGCTGTAGATGATTCAACATTTGGATCAACGTCCAAAAACCTTCAACAATGCAACCAAGACTCCATTCTTCCATGTCACAATAGAGAAAGAGAGGGGTAAACATCCACATAATTATACACGTAATAATACCTACAGGCATATCAGTTGTGGAGCGACACTAAAACACCACAAATATCATTAAAACAATGAGCCAAATTGGATATCACTTCATTGTACAGATGCAGCTAATTCAACAAATTAACAAATGAGCCAAAACACGGCAGAACACTGTGAACCCAGTTCATTTTCATTAAATGATAACACATTCCAGCCAATTCAGGGTTTCTTTTTTTCTTTTTTTTTTATTTGCGTATTCATAAATTCCAGGCACGGGCGCGTGAACCTCAACCTTTGTTAATATGAATATATTGTGAGACATTTGCATAATCCACTTCATAATCCACTGCAGCACTCGGCGGTAACAAAGATAAGGAGGGGTAGCCACTGTTTCTCCTGGGAACGCTACACAGATAAACGGAGAAAAAGAGACCCACTTTCTGCTCCTATTATGAGATAAAAAAAAAAAAAAAAAGAGGAAGGCTTTGCAAAGTTTTCACTTTCCAATGCATTTCCCTTTCAGAGACAGATGGTGGTGGAATATCATTTGTGTGTTGAAACTGGAATTTACTGAATTTCCTCAGAGAAGAGGTGCATGGGTTATTTATGTATCCGCCACACACACTGTATGCTGATTTTATTACCCCGCCGCCGCTCCGCCGAGACCCTGAAATATGTTTCTTGAAGAAAATGTTTGTCACACAAAAATTGAAAAACTCCGGCGTGCAGCAGGAGGAATCACAGAGCGACAAATGAGCAAACAGAACGCAAACTCCCGGCTCGTCCTGAACATCACTAATGAGAAGCCTTTTCGCTTCGGTATGGATGGAAAAATGTGTGTGTGCCTGCACCTGTGTGTGTGTGTGTGACTTTGTGAATGCATTAATGTGTATGTGTGTGTGTGTGTGCCGCGGCTGAGGCTGTGAAAAGCTCCTCTCAAGTCCCTCAATCTTTCCAAATTGGCCTCTGGGATGACGCCACTACACAACTACATCCATCCCCGCTGTGCTGCATGCATTCCTGTTGTGTGTGTGCGTGTGTGTGCGTGCATCTCTGCATGTGAGTGTGTGTGTTTGGACAATGGCAACACTTCCTTTTTGGCCTAATAGGCACGGAGCCCCAACCATTGTGGCCTGATTAGGGCTCCCATTCAAGCTCTCTGGGATTTCTAATTGCGAGGCCTTTTGCGGCGAACTCCTCCTCACTTCCCACCCCACTACACTCCCCTCACGACTACTGTAAGACTTAATGAGACACAATTACTGCCCCCTAGGAGTCCTGCAGCGAGCCAATCACAAAGAGAGACAAAGACCCCCAGTGAATGGCCACTCAGCGGAAAAAGAGACAGAAAGAGGGAGCAGGAGGGAGAGGAGAATCACAAGCCCTCATTGTCCACAGAAAGCTCAGAGAGAAGCCTTTTTTTGGAGAAATATAAATGTTTTTATTTAATGCCGGCTCATAATTAGGCCCCTGAGAGGGAAAGGGAGAGCCAGAGGAGTGGAGAGGGTGGGGAGTTCAATGGGGAAAAAGGCCTGTGGGTACAAAAGACGAAGAATGACATGTTAGACGTGCAGAGGAGGAGGAGGAGGAGGTGGAGGAGAGGGAGGTGGAGGAAGGAGGGGAAAAAGGGGGTAAAGAAGAGGGGACAAATAGATACTGAGGTGAAAAAACACCGATGCAAAAAAAAAAGAGAGAGAACAAAACCAAGTGTAAAAAGTTGACAGGACTTTCTTCTTTTCTTCTCTTTTTGTAGCTTTTCTAAGCCGGCTTGGCGTGGGAAACGGCCTGACGTTGAATGATGAGTGCCAGACGGAGTTAAAAGCCGAGGCAGTCGCAAGGTTTGGCACTTCACGTTTGGCTCAAAAGGTGAAATATTCCTTCATTTGAGGAGTTTTTCTGCCAAAACTGCGTGGGAGGCGATATAAGAGTTTGGATTCAGAAAAACCTGCAATTAAAGACGAGAAAGGAAGGGTTTGCAGACAGCTCTCCACTGTGTCGGAACATTTACTTAATTGTTCCTCTGGAATAATACAGATATTATTTCCAGCAGTCATGCCATGGGATTGTGAGGCGTTCTCATAGAAAATGGGAGTTTATTGTGCAAGCTGAGCCTCTGTGGCGGGGAATATCTGACACAACAGATATCACTTACCATACAAACACCACACGTCAGTCAGCTCTCTGGAGAAAAAAAATGCTGCATTCTGGGTTGAATTCGGCGCTCGGTATAATACTCATCCAGCAGACGAGATGGCAGGTGTGGCCTGACGGATGAAAGAAAAAAGAAATAATTACTGAAAATAAAAGGCTTTTTAAATTTAGTCTGAGTCGATTCTCTCGAGGTTGGACGGACTGAACCGCTCGACATTCCAAACTGGACGATCTTTGTCTTTTTTTAGTGAGAATTTAATCTGCGAAAATCTTTTTGCTTTTGGCTAAACAACTAGACAACAGCGTCAGTATGCGTTCGGCCTGCACACACACACACACACACACACACACACACACACAGATAAACAGAGAGAGAGAGAGATTGTACACGCATAATTTCCTAAAAATTACACAAAATTAGGTAATTAAACTAGAAAATACTACAAAACGGCTACTTTCAAGGCATTGAGGAAGTTGAGTTTCACACATCAGATCAGTCCACAGAAACTACTTTTTTTGTTGTGCAACTGTGGCAAAAACTTTCATAAAACTTTCTGTCACAGCAGTAATGTGACCATCAGTCTCTCTTCATGTTTCCAGAGATCATTTTTTATGGATGGATCAATGAACAATCAGCCGAACTCTTTCCGAACGGCATGTGAGCAAACAGGAATGAAACTAGAGTCCTGAGTTAACATCCTGTCATTCAATGCATGTGCACCAACGAGACGGGCAGTGATTAACTAATGAACAAATACATCAACAGCTGCATCATTAGAAACAGTGATTCTGCCTGATAATTATTCTGCTCTCTCATTTTCCCCCTTTTCTCTCCTTTTTTTAGACTACTTACTCTACTGGTACCAAATGACACACATTAAATGATACGATGTTATGTGACCTGAGCGGTGTGTGCTGCCTTTTGCACGACACAGAAATAAATCTCAGTTTCTTTATTATTGAGCAAAAAAAAAAAACAGAAGTGAATCCCACCTGGAGGGAGGATGCATGGAGACGCCTCCTCAGCGTTCATGTCAGAAACACCTCACTTTGTCAAATATGGAGAACCGAAAGCAGAACAAACTCTCTATGTTCACACTTTTTAGATTTAAATAGTGAATGTGAGATATGTGTGTCCATTTTTGTTTATTGTAAGCTTTTTACATGCTTTAGTGTGCAAAGACATTACCGGTGTGAGTTGTAACTGGCCACATTTTTCATTCTTTGGGCAGCAGATCGAAGTCCGAACCGACTGAAGACGCAGAGGAGTTAAACTCCGCAGTGAGGAAACCCTGAGGCGTCTGATGGCGTTCAGAGGGCACGATGGCTCTTTTCAATAAACTCATATTTCTCAGATTCTTGTTTCCTCACATCTTTACCTGACGTGGATGATTTAACAAGAAGAACTCGAACACAGAGAAAAGAACTTTTAAGACAAACGAGACTCACATTTCTCTTTTGCATTTGTTGAATTAAAACTCACTCTTACACACACACACACACACACACACACACACACACACACACACACACACACACACACACACACTGCCTTGGCCCCATGTTCCTTTCACTGTGTGCAGCCTCTCAGCTACTGACTGAACCCCCTTTGTTCGGCAGTGACCCTCTTAAGCGCAGGTTGAAGCCTGCGGCCATTCCACTTTGGATTTGGACCCTATCGCGTGTCACACGGCTAAGTCGACCAGGACCGGGGCCTCTTCACTCGGATACACGGAAACAAGAATCCATTCAAATCAGACTGAATACTGCTGCAAGGTTTTAGTTTAAAAATGGCCGGATCACCAAAACTGTGCATCCTGATGATATTTATGTTTTTGCATTTCCTTCTGTTTTCTGCACTGTGGGCCCTCAGTGCTGTTTTTACACACTGCAGTCAGGCTCAAGAGTCCAATTAGTTTAATCAAATCAACGCAGCATTTTCAAGAGTTTTGAAGTAAATCATGTTAGTTTTTTATGAGTATTTTGCCCCACCAGTAATCAGTGTCAGAAATATGCAGATCACTGCTCAGGTTTCAAGATGATGCCACATGATGCAACACGATTCTCGATTCAAGTTCATTTGCACTGGAAACAAGTGAACTTATCTCACCTCATTGGCAGATTTTTTTTTATTTTAGAGCGAGTATCAAAGACCTGTTGAGATAGTTTATTTTTGGAAGCCGCCTTTAACGTCTGCCTTCATATAACTGTCAGCCAGTTGCCGCTTTAACAACGCCGTCTGACACACGTACAAAGTGCGTCTTTGTCAGTTTCAAGTGGCTCTCTGTTGGTTTCATCAGCTTAATCAGGTCCAACTGTGACTTAGATTGACAGGTCATATGTCAAACGTGGATGTCTCACAAAGCGGCGCATATTTCCTGGAGTTGCTTTTCAAAACCTCTCCTTATTTATCCAGGAAAAGGTTTGCTAATCCTTTTTTTTTTTCCCCCCCTCGCTTTGATTTCACTCATTTAGCTCCGAACATTCATATCTGAGAGAAGCTCAGCGCCGCCGTAGAGTGTGAAAAGAGAGTGTGTGAACCACATTTGCGTACATTATTGTAAATGCGTGGCTTTACCTTTGAGTAAGAGCACGATTTAAGTGAATTTTTACACTCCGTGGTTACAGCCATACATGTGTTGTACAAACTCAATCACAAGGAGAAAAAAAGGTTCTGCAAACCGAAGACACGGTAAGATTTTACATTCTTTATGTTTAATTTTTTAGTTTTCTGTTGTTTCTGTTTTCTTTAGGGTGTGGTAAGTTTCAGTTTAGGACTCAAAAAACCACTAAGTTACGGTCAGGGAAAAACTTTTGTCTAAAAATACCCTTTTTTGTGGGCACATGCACGGTTGGAAAGTGTCCCAAGGTCTTGTTAAAAATACCCAGTTGTATTGATTAACACAGAAAGCAAAGGTGATCTCTGTCATTCTGTGTAACTGAGCTCTCTTCACTTGTGTTTGTTTGCTCTGTTTAACTCCTCTGTGATGCAGAATAGATGTGACTGATATCAAAATGCACTGCTCTTTTCCAGCCTGGTGTCCCTGGAGGTCAGCGATGATGCACCTGAATGCAGCATTGTTAATGTTATTACTCACACCTGTGTCCAAGAAGAAAGCAAATCATTAAACACTTAATTTGCTTCTGTTTTTCATCAAAAACAACAATTCCTTGCAGTATTAATCATATATAATCAGATCAGCACCACCCAAAGAGCTGCCAGACGGAGCAGGATTCTGGGTTTTTCTGTCCTTGATCTCGTCTGCGACAGCTCGTCCTGCGAAATGTTGTAAAAACCAGAAGAAAACATTAACAAAGTCTGCATGGACATCGATTACAGGTCGCTAATCATTATCCAGAACAACAGCTCAGTGCAGCTGGCTGGGCAGCGAGGCCTTCAGCTGGTCATATGATGTAGGTTATCAGATGAAGTATTGATTTCATGCGATGCATCTTTATTGCAGTCATAATTGCACTGAGGTGTTAGGTTGTTTTTTTTTTCTAGCTGCGAACTGATTGGTCATGTGCAGGTGAACCACAAACCTTTATGCAAAACCTGTGATGCACCTCAAAAAAAAAAAAAAAAAAAAATTCTCAGTTTAAAAAAAAAAAAAAAAAAGATTGAGTTTCAAAAGTTCTCCTTGTTCGGCTTTGTGAAGGATAAAAAATGTTTTGATCTGACAGCAGCGAGAAAAGGGCCCGGAGCCAGTCTGAGGATCAATCTTTGCTTTGACTCCGAGTGATGTCCTTTAAACAGACAGATGCAGCAGGTCTACACGACAAAACGCTGCTGTCACATGTCACTCTCTGTCACCGCGGCTTCGGCAGCCTCCTCACGGCGGTGGCGGCGACGGTGGCGGTAAAACATTCAGCGAAATACTTTCATTACTGACGCTTGATTGATAAATTCTTGACCGAATCAACAGTTGAGTGTTTTCCTGACAAACGGTGGCTCTTCTGCTCGCTGGTATTCTGGGAATGTTTACTTCCTGTCGGGAAACAGCTTCCTAATTTCAGGCCGCAGTCTCGGTGTGAACCAGTTCAGAATAGATTGCTCTTTGTAAATCATTATCCAGCGTTTTAAATCTTTTAATCGCTGTCTGCAGATCAGCCATTAGCTTCACATAAAGTGTAAAACATTTACCAGTCCGCCCGGTGTTTTCTGCACACCAAGCAATCCGGACAATTCGTGTTATAAAAAAAAAAAAAAAGTCCCTGTTTCTTTCCCTTTCAGCTCCGTCTGAGAGATAAGACGGATGATATTTGAATCCTGTGGATTTTTTTTACAGGCTGTTTCTTTTTATCGTCTCTTACCGTCTGATGCAGAATCTTTCAGGGTTAAGCTCATGCAGGTCGAAAGTAAAAACACGGACATTTTCGCATGAACCTCTGAGTTAATTTCCAAAATAATGAAGATATGCTCTTGAAATGTTAACAACGCTGAGTGTAACAATAAACCTGGATTTCTCTGCACAAGAAACCTATTTACACTTTCTGTAATTGACTGTCAAAGTACAGGTAACAAAGACGTCCTCGTAAATGTGGGTTTATTGTAGTTCACACCTCCAGACACATGGTGCTGTTGATGTTTAACACTCTGTGTATGTAATGTAACACTCCGACGAATGTGTTGCATTAACAGCACAGCAGCTTTACATATAAACCTGCAGCTTTAGTCTCAGATGCCAAAGTATTTAATGCTAGAACAGGAAAAAAAAGACGAATATGTCAGATGCTGTCAGGTATTTGAACTTGTGTCCTGCTGGAAGCTGAACATGGTCTGCAGACATTTACTGGGATTAAAATCTTAACAAAAAACACTTTGGATTTCCTTAATCATTTACTTTAATAGAAATTTAAACAAAAACTGGAGCACATTCAGCAGCACATTACTGAAATGATTTATGGCTGTGCAGAGGATTCGAACAGCTTCGAGCCAATAGACTGGCTCGTTGAAATCGTGCAGTACAAAGGTCATAAAAATAAAGCACTAATACTGGTTCAAAGGTCATCGTGTTGCTCTCCTGTCTGTACATTTTTGATGCAACAAGGAACGTTGTTTGAGCACTCCTTGTTTGCTCTTTGATGGCCAGGTTTGGCTGCTGATCACACACATGCTGCTGTCTAACGCAGGATGAGCAGTGAAAAGTGTCACATCACGGTCGATGAACGTGCCACACGGGTTTGATAACCTTCGGTTTCATTTGGATATCATTTAGGTTTTAGTTCTTAAATTTGACAAACGTGTCAGACAGAGTTGCTGAACAGCTTTGGAGCTCAGATGTGATCTCTTAAGAGTTGATGAAGGAAAGAAACTTGTTTTCTTGTGTCTTGTTTGGTTTATGAGGAGCTCCGTGGTTCAAGAATTGCACTTGAAATCAAAATTTCCCCTGCAGATTGAAATCATGCTCTTCTCTTCCCTGACAACAGACCTCCTGTGGCTTTGCATACATGTCATCATCTTTCAATTCCAAAGGCAAAGTGCTCGATATTCAAATCATTTCATAAAAATTCCTATAAGGTCAATCAAGTATATTTACATAACACATTTTTACTGAAAGTGAAGGTGCTGACCTTCTCATCAACCCACTACAGCCCGTCCAATCAGGAGAGGCTCTCTCACCTCTCACCTGTCTCACAGGTGTTGCATTGTGTGCAATATGAGGGACAAAATCATGGTTGCAATTAATAATGACCAGTGTAACATATGGCTTCATGCCGGAAAAGTAGTGAAAAATTAGCATATTAGCAACAGGTGTCACGTTAACATCCCTGCTGATCAGAGGTGGAGCCGTGTCATGTGATCTGGGAATGAATGATTGTGAGGTTAGTTTTGCTAAAATGAGTCATTTCTCGATCTGTCGTGTATCGTTTAGGTTTAAGGGCTTGTTCTTAGCACATCGTGCAGGATAACCGTATGGGTCTAATTAAGGAGGGAACAAAGTGAATCATATGATGTTTGATTTCTCCTGCAGGATGTCACTCGTTTCCATTCATTTTCCGTCTCTCTCTTACTTTTCCTCTCTTCATCATCTCCATCTCCTCTTCATCTCCTCCACTCCCACAGTTGTTCACCTTTCTCCCTCCTTCATCTCCCCACTGTCCGTTCTGCCTCTCCCTCTCTTTCTCTACCCTCCCCCCTCCTCCCTCCCCCCCAACCCCCCTCCTTCATTTGGCTGAAGCTAAATGTCTTGTGTGAGATAACATCGCAGTAGGAAATTCCGCCTGTGTTGCCAGACTGCTCAGTTTTCTCCCCAGGGCTGGCAACAATGTGCGTCCTTCATAAGTGCCTCTGCAGCGCTCAGGATCTCCACTCATCCCCTGTGAGCCCGGTCAAAAGACCCGCCGGCGAAACCTTACGCCGCGCTCCAAGCTCCACGCCGGGGCCACAGCAGCTAGCAAGCGGGATTATACTGCAAAGACAAAGAAAAGTTTGCTCTATGATCTCACATTCATTGACAAGACCCCCCCCCGATATATGTGGACACCATCAGCATGAGTTTTCATTCTACGCTTGTAGAGTCTCAACCGTTTGTTCAGTCCAAAATCTCTTTGAAGAATGTGATTGGCCTCTCAAAGTGGGTTAAATCAACTTAATCCAGCTGTGTTAGGTGGAGCTGAGTTGGTTACTTCAGAATTATTTTTTCTACTTTAAAGTTGTCTTTCAGTTTGGCTTTTTTAACTTCCTGATGTCTCTGTTGAGCTGCCTGTCGGCCTCAGGATGACATCACTTCAGGAAATGATTACACCTGAGCAGGAAATGTTTCAGGGCGGTCCCTCCGGAGCGGTTACAACTTGTTTTCCATGATAAACAATGTGGTAAACAAAAAACTTGGTGATGACTTTGTTGCCTTTGGACAGAGCCTGTTTTTAGCCTTCTATGCTAAACTAAGCTAACTAGCTGCTGGCTATCTCCTATATTTACTATGCAAACATCAGAGTGGTATCAAGATTCTTATTTAATCCCTGGAAAAAACTAAATCAAGCACTCTTACATGTGTGACACGTGGTCAACCGTGTGAAACAGCTGCTGTTTTAAACTTTGAAATGGTCAGAGTTTCATTAGTTTAAGGCATTGAAACTAGGTTAGGTTTACAAAAAAAGACAGAAGAATGGAGGAGAAGCCTATCAGAAGTGCATATCAGAGCTGTGATAGACGGTTTCTAAGCTCTGTCGCTGAATATTTGGGGCCGAAATCCTTTTTTGAGTCACAGTTGGCTTCCTTCTTTACATTTTTTAAGTACAGTAAATATCAAAAAGCAGCAGTGCTCCATGTAAGGCTCCTCAACAACTTCAGCTTTCACTTCCTCACATAGAACGGACACAAGTGACTGACTGAAATGCACATGGGGATTTACATTGTAACATGGCTCGAGTATTCGACCATATGCTGCAATCTTTTATTTTCTACAGCTGAGTCCGGTCGCATATCTGCAGCAGTGAACACTTTATAGCATCAGGAGTAACTAAAAGGGAAACCATACTGTTCCCATACTGCAGATCCAAATGTCTTTGAAGGATCCTCTGGTCTCTCACTATGATGACAGTGACACTATGAGATTGACTAAGCTGGCTAACCAGCTAGCATGTATCAGCTAATGTGCAACACCTGGTTCTCTGTTCAGATTAAAATGCTGGTGCTACAATTTCCGCTTCACATGTGCAAGTAAGTGGCCATCAGCTGACTGTTTTGACAGTGATTTTTTGGTTTTAGAGGATGCAACAAATCTAAGAAGTTGCAAAGTGAAATGAAAAGTCTGAACTGAACAGCATGATGGCTCATAGTTTGGACTCTTAATAATGCATAACAGAAAGCAGACCTTTATTGTCGAGCTTCAGCGTTTTTATTTATTAAGCAGGTGAAGGAGTAAAGAGTGAGAGATAAAAAGTAAAAAAAAGAAAAATGTTTTTCAAACACTTGCCTGCAGAAGTGACATCCGCAGAGACAAATTTATGTGTTTATTTTGTGAAACACCCCTGAGAATCGAAGCCCACAGCATTTCTGGAAAAAACGCACAGACTCTGCAGAAGCTCAAAGCCACGGAGATGCCGTCCTTAAAGCCTCCAGTCGTGTTTTCAGAGACAGAGGCTACAGCTTGATGCTCAGTGAGTAAAAAAGATTTATCTCTCATGGTTATGCTATAAGGCATACCATGAGGACATGAAGTGCAATGTTCAGTTTACCTTCCAGATGGCTTCCACAGTGTCCGTCATCCATGAAGGGCCAAGAAAGCTCTGAGCCTACATCATTTTAATGGGCCGTGTCAAATACTATTTATCAATTTCCTGCAATGTAAACACCGATTTAATCCCTATATGCTTTATATAGCCTTCACCGACGTCTTCGCCACAACACACACTGTTACCACAGTAACTAAACAGTTACCTTCAGCCTGCAGAGATTAGTGGGTTGTTGTCTGGGCAGGACGAGATGTTTGCACAACGTATGGCATAAAAAGCTCTATGTATTTAGGATTGTGTCTCTAAATTTGGAGTGGCTGCGCCATAATGCTCAAGGCTCTTTGACAGAAAGGAAAGGAGTGTCTCCCTGTGTCAACGTCTGTGACCTTTGGCCGAACCTCTTCGACCGAACTGCTTAAAAATGTCCACCAAAAAAGCAGCAGGAAGTTTGAGCAAAATACCAAAACTTTTAAGCTTCCTTCTCTAATTGTACCAAAGCAACTGGCTGTGCACTGCAGGTGGCTGACACTGTGGTTACTAGCATAATTGTTAATCAATAACCAACGTAAAGACTCATAATTCCAAATAATTCATAATTATACTTGAAACAAAAGAAGAAATTTTCCAGAAAGTAGATAAGATCCAACATCCAAATTACACCATTCAATATATTTAAAAGCAAAACGAATCGATTACTTTTACTGTTGTTGTTCAAAAAACAGTTCCTGAAATAAGCAGAGTTCAAATGTAAACAGGTGGAAGCACTGCCCTCATTTGCAGACTATAAAGGCCATTAATCAGCCATTGAGACTGACGTTTTTATTGGTGTCTGAACGTTCGCAGCCATCTCTCCTCGGGTTGGTTAGCTTTCCACAGCCCTATCTCGCAAATGAGGGCTCTTGCAGCTGCAATCCTTGTCGATTGCTGCACTAAATGCGCCTGTTGTCGGACTTTTTTGAGGTGTGATAAGGTTAATTACACTCCGGTGCGTGCTTTATCATCGCTGAGTGACGTACCCGGAGTTTGTACAGGGGCTGCACTTCCGGGGCTTCGGGAATGCCATTCATTAGATGTGGTGCTCTTTAAAAGATAACTGAATTGTCAAAAAAAAAAAACTGGCTTTGCCTTTACTTGAGATATAATCATTAACTGGGAGCCTGTAGCACCACTCTGAATACAGACTGCAGTGGACATAGTAGATGTACATGGATAAATATACTGATATAACCTACTTTATGTCGTTCTATCACACGTTGAGTCGATGCAGCAAAACAAAATTTGGCACAATAAGGAATTGCAAAAGCTTGTTTAATTGTAGAAGCAGTAAAATGTATCAATACTTTGTGAAAGTGGTAACAGAAGTAAGACAAGGAGAAGTTTTATTGTAGCAGTACCAAGATTACGCAATATGGTCTGTATACAGCAGTACATTGTTGTTTGGATACAGCCGGTAATAGCAGAATAAAGAGTAAGAGTAGGCAGCAGAGATTAAGACTTATGTAATATTAAAGAGGTACTTTGTGAGTTTTTCCTTCTCTACATTTCAAAGACAAATATTCTTTCCCCACTTTTAAGTACTTTAAAGTGGATTTAGTCCTTTAAAAGCTCTAAAAACAGCAGCAAATAGTTATTTAGTTTTTGGTGACTTACCTTCATCATCCAGCAAAATGAGTAGTTTAACTACACGTTTACATTTTCCGCTACGACTTCTTTACTTTTATTTTAACAAACTTTTGATTGCAGGATTAATGTGGTGGTACTGTGTTTTGTTCTTATGCTTCTTATGTTTGCACTTATTTAAAAGACGATGAATATAATGCTGTTTACATCCATACATCACCACTGAGAGTCGTTATCGTCTGACATCAGTGTTTGCTGAATTCTCAGTATAATAACCTGGATATTTCGTTGTTTACGTCCGACATACTTGTCTGTCGTTTCTCTAACTCCTCCCTCCTTGTTCCCTGTCTTCTCCCTTCCCACAAGCCACCTCTTCCTCTTTACACCATCTGATCTCCTCCTCCCTCCCTCCCTCCCCCCTCCCCACCGATCGACCCACATTCACCCCAATAATTCACTCCTGTCTGTTTGGAGGAGGTGAGGGCCCTCTCAGTTTACCGTGAGCCTGTTGATGTGTGTGTGTGTGTGTGTGCGGACTGAAGGCTTTGGGCTGACAATGGGAGTGGGTGGGTGGGTCGACAGGTTGGGTGGAGGCTGCTGTGAGGTTTTCGTCTGGGTCAAGGTCGACTCGTCACCTTCATGTGGAATGTGTCGATCCTCCTGGTGCAAACACACGTGTGCAAACCGCCTCCAGAACGCGGCCAACACTCTGCGTTTAGCCCGTGTTTTGAAGGTGGAGCAAGAAAGACACAGATACATCCAACCAAAAAAAAAAAAAAGTGTTTATTTCATTTTAAGTGAATGAAATATATAAATATATTTTATTTCTGTAAAAAATGCTTGCACATAATTTATGAGACCACGAGCTTCTGAGTCGTCACACATCGTACAGTACATTTGCATGCACTGGAATATCTGCACACACACACACGCAGAGTCTTGGTGAATGTAAGATGCTGTTACTTAAGGGGCTAACATGGGTAAATATTAGCAGGGAACACTTGGTGTGTGTGTGTGTGTGTTTGTGTGTGTGTGTGAGAGTGAGAGAGAGAGAGAGAGAGATGCATGTGCTTGACTGACTGTTTAGGCTAGGTGCAGATGTGTGTATTTGTGTGTGGGATGTCTTTCTGAGTGTGTTTCTGCATGTGTGTGTGTGTGTGTGTGTGTGTGTGTGTGGCTGAGTGTTTATTAACCCGTCTGTGCAAATGTGTATGTTAGTCGAATTTTTACCAAATGAGTAAAAACGAGGCCACTTAAACCCTCCAGGAAATAAGCTGAGCCTTCAGACTCACACGCCGCGTACATGTTATTTTAAGCCCAAATTACACATCATCTGATATCCGTCCTAAATGGCTTTTCCAGCTTCACTGCTCCAAGCATTCGGAGGTAGAAGGAGAGCAGTAAAAAGGGGCCAACAGGTTTACCAGCGGTATAAAGAACAGAAGAAGAAAAAAAAAGACAAGGCCAGCTCTACTAAGATGAGGGAAACCTGCCAAATCCCCAATTCCCTGAGAAGGACAGGACAAGGCCCAGGCGCTGCAGAGATGCTATGCTACTTATCTCTTTTTCAAACATTTACACTCACAGCTTCGGCACTTCAGGGAAGTTGATCTTCCCAAATGTTCAAGACTCTGTGTGATGAAGTGGTGGATGGATGGTGGGTGTTTTCAAGGCATCCAGTGTGATTTTAAGAAAAGGACGTTTAGATGAATGTCTGTTAAAGTGCTCTAATTCAGAGTTTTGGCCTTCCTGCCGCCATGTTTAAATTCGCCATGCTGCAAGGAAAAGCATCTCCACTGCAGCCTGCATGTCGCTGCAAACCTCAGAGATAAATAATGACTGCACGAACGCCCATGTTGTCCATTTTCTCAGTGCTGAGATGCACTTTTTAATTACCAGACACAGAATTTCCACAAAAGTTATTGTCTTCAAACGTTCAGCATGATCACTCAAAGAGCTGAACTGCATGTGCATGCATGTAGGCCACGAACTTATCAATCACCCATCGTACAACTGAAAAATAAACCACAGAAGTTTAAATCTGACGGTGTTATAACGTCAGTTTAAGTTTGAGAGAGCTTTAAATAATCCAGAACCACTTCTGCTTTATTTAATCACACGCTGTTCAATCAAGAAGCAGAGTTAATGTGTTTGAAATGACCCCGGAGACACACGGCACAGCGGTCGCACGGAGAAAGGTGCAGTGTGTTGCCTCCGTCAGCCGCGGTTCACTCATGACTGCCAAACACTAATGGAACACTAATGGCTTTCAGCATGGCTACATTTCCCACCTCGTCACCGTTTCTACCCTCAGAACAGCCTCGATGACAGGCTCCCTCCGAGGCGAAAGCCGCTCGTAAAACACAGCCAGCGACTCGGAGTTAACCGAGCTCCGAGCCTGTCGTCACGGCTCTTAATGAATCCTCAGGTCTGTGCAGGACCGGGGCCGGCCGAGCGAGCCTGTTTACCGCGTGAAAGACGTCACAGAGCGTAATTATAAACATGCCACTGCTGTTTTTTACAGTGGCAGCAATTTAAAAACAGGCCTGCTGTCACTCCGGGGTCTTAATGACGCCGGGAGAACAAGTGGCAATTTAGAAAGGCTCGCTGACACCCTCAGGAACCCTGGCACCCTCCGAATTTAAACTACAGCATGGAGGGATTACGGAGGGTGTGGAGGACAAATGGTCAGACTTCAGCAACTGGTTTCATCCTTTTGAAAGAAGAAAATAACTTAATTATGAAACTCATTCACTTGTAATTACTGTCCTTGTTTTCCAACATTATCGGCCTTTCTTTTGACTTAAATAAGTTAGTGTGCATCTTCATCATCCTCACTCAAGTTATGCAGTTTGTTGTTTGAGGGGCAACTCCGGTTAATATAAACATGTGTTTGTTAAAGCAAACAGCAACACGTATATTACAGAGTCGCAAAGTGATATTATGGGACCTTTTAAGGAAATTCTGCATGTGTGTTGAAGCTCATTAGCATTTTATGAGTTTTTAAACATACAGCAAAGGATGCTGTCAGCCGACCATTGTCATGGTAACAACTTCGTCATCAAAGTCAGGTGACTTTTAACGCCGTGGTAATGATAAAAAATTAAAACGTTCTCCGCTCGTTTAGTGACATTTGGGCACCAACACTGCTTGGTTAGATTTGACATTTTTTTGGATTAGGGCCGGGTCTTTATTGTGTTAATTACGATTAATTAATTACAGAAAAAATAATGCAACAAAAAAATTAATCGCAATTTATTTTTGCACTCCAAACAGCACGGAACGTTTCTCATTGCACAAATTCCCAGCATAGTTCAGTCGGTAGGGCGGGAGTCCCATGTACGGAAGCTTCGTTCTCCACGTGAGTTTGACTCCGGCTACGATCATTTGCTGCGTGTTTATAAAATATATATTAAAAAAATAGACAAGAAGTCGTTGCTGGGTTTGTTGGAAAACAATTACCGAGTGTAAATCTGGATGTGTGCACAAATTGTCCAGGAAAGAATTTTCCTATCCGGAGCTCTTCCAACCTCCGTAACCACCTCAATGCCAAACATGTTGCAGCTAGCACAGACAGCAAAATGACAAAAATGTTGCTTTTTGCGTCAAATATCAATATGCGATTAATTGAGATAAATTAATTACAAAGTCTCTAATTAATTAGATTATTTTTTCTAATCGAGTCCCACCACTGATTTGGATTAAACTGAGTGTGTGACTTTAATCAAATGCATCAGTGGGTTAACTTTTAAATATCAGTCAACATTAACGTTTTGGTTTTACATGAGACATGAACATGGATCTGCTGGGGAGAGCTGATCCATCCACCCAGACCTCCTCCCGCTCAGTTACTCACTGTACGACCTGATCTTTTTACTCTATCACAGCTACAGCACGTACAAATCATATCTCCTTATTTTTATATCTTGTTCTATAAAGCTGGTTAATTGTTTTGTTGTAGGTCAAAGTCGCACCTGAGATGTTTCAGACGCTTTTAAAGACAGATTGTGATGACAATAAAACACAAAGAGAGGCTTCCCTTCCCTGTAAATGTAACACTGAATAAACGTACAGAATCAAAATTACAACATGTAATCCCGCAGGTTTAAAACTTGATTAGTTGCTCAAGTTTCTGGTTCGGTTTAATGCATTCATGCTGCATTCATTCAGATCCAAGCAATTAGCCCGGTAAAGACATTCTCACTCTTCGTGACAGAAATGATGACATAACCCGTAACAGTACGACACAAATTGCATGAAATTGGAATTTCCCTCTGAGTTAAGTAATTTTATTTGTGCTCCACAAGGTTGGAAATCTTTTTGAGGAGTTAATGGCTCTGATGCAGATCATCTGCTCCCTCAGTGAAACTGAAAACAGGTGTGTATGATTAACTCCATGCGGTGGGAGAGTGGGCACTGATGACTTGGAGGAGGAAGGGTAAAACCGTTCTGCAGCAGATCACATTCATGATACGGTTGTGGCACTTGTTTGTGCTTGTCTACGGTTTATTTCAGGTGTCTCTAATGAACCCGGTATCCTAAATTACCTCTTTGTTTGTGGACCGTGTGAATGCTTTTGCTTGTGTTTGTCTCCCCGTGCATGCCTGAGCAGATGGTAGGCTCCGGGTCAGGTGAGGCCGACGGGGATAAATACCTGTCCCATCTGCAGAAGCAGGTTTGGTGGCAGTTTGCCGTGAAGTTGTTGGTTTGTTTACTTTGTTGAACTTTCTTTTTTTTTTGTGAATAATACTCCATTTTTCTCAAATTAAACAGCCATTTGTAGCAACCAGCATTATTTAGCCACACAGGTAGTTTGGTTTGCTTTTTTAAGACCTTTTACTGCTGAGATTTCTGCAACCTGCAGCTCTTTGAAAGTGAGCAAAATCACATTTTTCAGCCCTTAGAACATTAAAATAAAAACAAACAAACAACAGAAACCTCCAGATATATCTTTAATATATCTTTAGATCCATTTTTTATGAACTGTAGATCTGTTGCTGCATTTAGATTTATGTGTATTTTCATGTTTACTTTGGCCGGATGTTAAAATGAACCACAGAAATCTGATCTTCCCTCAACAAATGTTGGTTGGTTTTGAGGATATATTTTATTTTTTAGACCCCTTAGTCTAGTGTGTGTGTGTGTGTGTGTGTGTGTGTGTGTGTGTGTGTGTGTGTGTCAGGAGGTAGGTTAACACACCTGGCTGTCATGTTCTAGACTGATTGGATGGGAGGGTTTTTGTCCCTGTTTGCTCTGGTTAATGAGCGGAAGGAAGGTGAGCCAATACAATACACACACTCTATCAACAGAGGGACACTCTCAGGGTGTGTGTGTGTGTGTGTATGTGTGTGTGTGTGTGTGTGTGTGTGTGTGTGTGTGTGTGTGTGTGTGTGTGTGTGTG
>JAQMCX010000010.1:489472-511693 GCA_029814765.1 Acanthurus leucopareius | reverse complement strand
CACACACACACACACACACACACACACACACACACACACACACACACACACACACACACACACACACACACAGAGTACATAATCTGGGTTAAACGGGCCGGACAGATGCAGCTGCTCACAGATCTGTGGGAGGCTTGATGAGGCATTTGAATGCGTTTATCAGAGAAGGAGACAGAAACAGGCTGCAGACAGTGGAAACCAACGAGGCTCTGATCTGCTCCTCTTTCCTGCTCCTCAGATCTGCTCCTCTTTCCTGCTCCTCTTTCCTGCTCCTCAGATCTGCTCCTCTTTCCTTCTGCAGGGTGTTTCCACATCTCAGGCTCTTCTCACCAGATGATCTGACCCTTCACAGAATGATGACAACTGCATGAGAGTCTCCAGGATTTTGATTTAAAGTCCAATTAGTGAGAAAGATCAGAAACACAATGACCTGAATCCTTCTTGTCTGCAGGTTTATTTTATGAAATTTATCACGTAGAAGCTGCAACAACAGTGTTTCATCTTAATTATGTCCGTTCTCTCTGTGATGTTCAATGTATCCTGAGTTACAGGCTTCATACACCTGTTAGATGCACCTGTGATGTTTCTCCCAGCTGCTGTCAATCATCTGATCAATTCATCTCACACTGTGATCTCTTGATTCCTCCTCACAGTGACTCTGCAGCCAGGAGTTTGTTTGTTCGAGGTCCAGTTCTTCTGTTCTGTCACTTTAATAGAATTAGTGTGCCACGAAAGGGAGTTATATTCCCACAGCCATCTTTACAAACAAAGAAGCCTTTTTTTGCTTTGACATTTTAATTTTTTTATCATGTGCAGTGTTTTCTTTTAGTTTCCCAGCCGGCGACTCCCAGCTCCCACGTTTCATCTTCGCTGAAATGTTACAGTGTCCTGCATTTTTAAATGCAGTTTGAACACTGTGTGCATGAACATTAACCACTAACATGCCAGATATGACTCAATAAAGAGCAGTTAGACAGTTTGTCCAGTGACTCCTGTCTCACTCTTCACTGTTTGTCTCACCTGTGTTGTAAAGTAACAAGCAAAGCAGCTGAAGCACCTTTTCCTTTAACCATCTGTCTCTCCATCCCTTTAAATAAAGCAGCATAAGGACAGATGATTGTATATGTTTTTGAAGAAATGCATCTGAAGCTACAAAAAATGTATCACCAAATCAGAGTTTTCATACAAGAAAGATAAAACATTCTGCTTTTATTTCCCAAAAGTTGCACACCTGCATGTTACACACTGTCATTCTGCACGACTGCACTGTAGATTAGAAGTGTCAGATTATAAATTGCACTTTAATCTCTCTTTATTCTACAGTTTAACACCTTGCATGCCTCTTTATTCTACTTTTTTTAGTACAGTAGTCCATTTTTTCTGTCCTTACATGCCCCCTATGCTTCAATAAAGTATCTATCTATCTATCTATCTATCTATCTATCTATCTATCTATCTATCTATCTATCTATCTATCTCCCAAATCTGTACACCCTCTTTTATATCTGTGCCTCCTGCAGTTCCCTCCTTCTGTACTTCGCTGTGAAAGTGTATCAGAACCAGCTCAGGAAAAAAAAAAGACGAGTGAGTATAAAAAAAGAAACTAGCAGCCAATTCTTATGACCATACAAGGCAGCCTCACATTCCTGCCGCGGACATTTACAGGCTCGTAAACTCTGTTCCTGGTGCTTGCCAAAACTCTGGGGAGGAATTCTTATCTAGCTGGAGCAGAGGAGACGTTTGTTTTTTTATTTTTTATTTTTTTACTACATGGCAGGAGCGATGGGAGCGTGATTGGTGGTGGAAGGAGGGATGTGAACGTAGAAGGTTAATGGGAGCAAATGAGGGCGGAGAGAAAATGAGGTCAAATGGATGTATGGGAGTGTGAGTGTGGAATGAGAAGTTTCCTCCTGAAGGCCGCGCTGACTCGCGGTGACTGATGGGATTCAGTGGAAACATGATGCATGCGTGGATGATGGTGACGTTTCCACGGTAACGGGGGGAGTTGTTGTGGAGATTTATGTCCGGAGGCAGATCGTCTTAGACTGAACAGAGTATGAACTTGGCACGGAGAGTGATTCAGACTGTGTTTGAGCGAAATAAAAACAGCTGAGATGGGTATTATGGTATGTTTTTAATGAAATGATGGATTGTTTTTTAAGAAGGAGAAGCTCAGATCCCACAAATCATGATGTCATCAAGAGATTTATCACAATCATCCCGTCAAACCTGCTAATCAAAACCTTCTCCATCATCACAGATAATTAAAATCTCACTCTTCTTCATGATTTTATTTAATTTAAGGATCTTATTCTCCTGAGCTCACACACATTTTGGTTTTTTTTAATGATGTTTGAAAGGTCGGCTGGTTATTCAACATGTTAGTTCAGAGGCAGACGCTGGTATGTCAGCCCGGACTCCCACACACCTTCACACACACACACACACACACACACACACACTCATACGATGGGCCGTCTGAGCAGAGTACTGTTCCATATCATGAGTTAAGCTGCTGCGTGTGTGTGTGTGGTGTGTGTGTGTGTGTGAGAATGATTTTCCACTGCTCTGTTCTGCTCTGCCTGGCACAGCAGTGGAATCCCCTCATTAAAACCAGATGTAAAAGGCTTTTTATACTGACACACACATGATACACACACACACGCACACACAAGCATTTAATGTGTGAAACTAACACGCAGGTATGCACCTACATTGTGTTTGATAAAACACACACACACACACATTTTAATGTACCCATGCATGCACACACACAACCAAACATTCCTCCTGCTGACCATAAATGTCTGATTAGCCCTCCTTCAGAGCTGAGTGTGTGTGATGTGTGTGTATGTAAGAGTGTGTGTGTGTGTTTGACTGACAGCTCTCACACTCCTGTTGCACCTGCTTTGCCTCTGTCGTCCTCTCTCATTGGTCGAGCTCTGTGACCCTCCTGTAACCGCCTGCATGCGTCATGTTCACATGTGTAAAGATCTGCTGTCAGAGAGGAAACAAATGACTTAAAGGCTTATAAAAAGAAAAGTCTGTAACACTCGGCATGATGGTTGTGTGACACACACACACACACACACACACCCTCCCTTACACACACATCTGCTTTGCAACAGCTGAAATTACATTGAGCCAGTTTAGCTGCCACTCTGAGTTATGACATAAAAGAAGCTGCTGTCGTGCAAAACTTGTGTTTGTGCAGAAAAAGTCAAACTTGCATGAAAAAAGCATGTTGAACTTTGTTTTTGGGGCAAAACCACAAACATTTTTGAGCATTTTTTAAACATGAGATTTGTCTGGCAGGTTTATATACAGTTTTTATGTCCTGGTTACCATCAAAAGTGGACATACAGCGTTCTCTTCATTCATTCAGATGGAGGTCTGGTCTTGTTAGTTTAAAATAACGGCCTGGAGCAAAGCCAAGAGGGCTGCTGAGGGGCTGGATCTGCTTAGAAAAACCTTCAAAGTCTTAACTTACGATCAATCCGTTCTTTTTTTGTTTTATTCACTCGAACCAAACCTCAGATTTACAGTTGGTGACCAGCTGGTTAAGAAAATGGAAAATCTGGCAGCTCGAGGAACCAGACTTCCTTCAGAGTCGGGAATCAAACAAATGCTTAAAAGACAGTAAATTATGCACTTAAATTGGTAACATGACGGTAAAAAGTTCTCTGCACCTGTTGGACGTGTAAATACTTTAGGTTGCACATTGTTTTCATATATATTTTCATTATAAGAATATTGATTTTAGCTGCTTTAACTTCAAAATGAGTGTGTTTGTCGGCTTGTTGTGGAGTTTCTCTGCCCCCAAGTGACAAAAAGAATCTATTAATGCAGTGTTACATGTCGGTCCATGCTGGTGTGTGTGTGTGTGTGTGTGTGAATTCAGGGATGTGTAAAATTACTCTGAAGTCTCTCATGAGAGCAGAAAGCCATGTACTATTATTGTTGCAATAAACGGTTCCAACCTTGACTCGAAGGTCTGAACTGAAAAAATAAAAACTATTGTTCAAGATAAAAAAAAAAAAACTCACAGAGGAGGAAATGAGGAAACGCAGCCGTCTGATTGGCTGCTGGAAGGCTGGTGATCGCAGTCGTGTCCAGTCTGCTGCTGAGAGCCTGTTGACCTTCAACGCAGAAGCAGTAATTTCTCAATGGTCACTCAGCTCCGAGGAAAATGAATGAACTTCTGCTGGTTTGTCATTATGAGCTCAGAGTGAAGGATCAAGAAAAAGAAAGAGTTGTTTTTGGGCGAATGTCGTTATTCCTCCATCACAGTACGAACTTTAAACATGTGACAAACCTGAATCACTAACAGAAGAGCTAAACTATGTAGCTCCAGTTTAATTTGAGCCCTTTAAGAGTTTTTAAAAGTTTAGATTATATTAGAGCACCAAGTAAAAAAACAGCTCACAGGAGCCCATTGTTTCATTGCAATGAATAAAAGTACATATTGTGCATTCTTTAAGTTCCTTACAAACAAATAAGTCATATATTGTCTGTTTTTGGTTCTTGCATGTGAGATGTAATTGTCATTCTTTCCTTCCAGTCACTTCTCTGTTCTCTTATTGCTGCCTGGTTTGATGGATCAGCCATGTTTGTGGCTCAGGAGGCAGGTTGGTCGTCCCCGTCTCAGCTCAGCGGTTTGATCTGCAGCTCCTCCAGTCTGTCAAAGTGTCTCTGCACAACAAAGTCTATGTATTTTTCTGACAATCATGTGGACATCTGCGTTTCTGTGGTAAAAAGTGGTAAAGATTCAAGAAAAACACTGAAATGTTCCTGATGTTGTGACATCTATAGTTTCTGCCAAACTGCAAAACCACTTTAACACCACAGTTTCCTCAAAGTTTAAACAAAATAAATGTTATTTTAATGAAATGTAGAGTCATCCAGCTGTGACCAAAGCAACCGAAACACGATCGTTTTCCTCACCGCAACCGAAACGTAACCAGACGGAAACCAAATAACTCTCACAAAATAAACTAGAAAACTGAAACAAAAAGAAATGTAACATTTCAACCCAAAGATGCAGGAAATTTTCCACATGTTCATGCTTTGCAGAAAAATAAAGTGCCAACAGTTTTTCAGCCTGTTGACTCGAGTTTCCACGGATAATACGAACTCCTGCAAAAGTGAAACTGTGAATATTTGAGAAAACAAACAAAGCTGAGGAAACAGATTTTCAAATCAACACCTGTTTGTTCTGTAGCGAGCTTTTCCACTGCAGTGAATTCAAATCGAGCGCAGAGGAAAAGACAGTTAATGTGTAAACGGTTAGAATGAGTCATGCACAAGAGGCAGTGATGCATTGTGGTCCGGATACCGGTCCTTTAGTCCTCAGTGATGCTGTCAAAACTGCTGTAATGACACTGAGAGTCAATTAGACCTTTCTAATTCATCATCTGGTTGTGTTCCCTCTAATCCAGACGCAGCAGATCATCATCATCATCATCATCATCATGTCATCATTCGTACCGTAACCTTGAGCGCTGATCACCTCTGTGAGAACTCAGCTGTAGTTTTTCCAGCCTGAGGAGAGGAAGAGTGTGGCTGACAATGGCAGGAAAGGGAAACTTGTAACGAGAAGTTTGGCCCGAGCCGCGATGTTGGCGGTCTGGAAAGCAGGGAGGGCATTGATTTGCACATTTCCACAGAGGCTGTGCAGATTTATTCATGATAACCTGTAACATTAGAAAGCTGTGCAAATGTACCGTATTTTTCGGACTATAAGGCGCACTCAAAATCCTTTAATTTTCTCAAAAATCGACAGTGCGCCTTATGTATTAATTCTGGTTGTGCTTACTGACCTCGAACCAATTTTAAGTCGTACACGGCGCTCAGAAATCTGTCAAAATGTTTCAGTACGACTTTGGTAAGCTACGAAGCCGCATCACTTGATGGATTATCGGACCATTACGGCTACCGTAGTCAGATGCCTTGTGGAGTAATACATAGTGTGCTTCAACATGATATTATGGTGTGTGTATAAGGACCCCAAATGCGCCTTATAATCCGGTGCGCCTTATGTATGAAAATAGACCGGTTCATTGATATTGCACCTTATAATCCGAAAAATAAGGTACCTTTTTTAGTTTTTTAATTTGATGTATTTGCCCCATGACATTTTATTGTTTTTAATTTTTCCTTTCACACTTAGGAACTTTATTTTCATTCCTGCATTAGCACATCGAGATCAAACTGAGTTTAACTCCTCAAGTGTAAACACACTGAACCGATCTCGCCGGATCAGATTCTGCTTCATTTGTTCTGTAAAAATTCTTTTTGAATTAATCTTCACTCTCTCACTGGCAGCACCGGACAGATGCTGCGTATGTCTTAGGTTGTGTGTCCCCGTAATGGAAACACACACTGTTAAGCAACACAATGTTAAGCAAATGAAATTTAGCAGATGACGTCATAGGACGGATGGTAAACTTAGGAGGCCAAACTTCCCATGAGGAGGTTACAAAGACAAACATCTCAGAGTTTCACAGCGCGCCTCAGTAACTCTGTGATAAACCCCCCCCCCCATCCCTCCCGTCCCTCCCTCTTTCACCTTTTTTTTTTTTTCCTGGCGTCATGAACTTTGAGAGCCCTGGGAGAATCGCTGGGGGAAGAGAGATCGTAGCGAGGAGAGAGGTTAGATAGAGGAGTGGCGGGGTGGGCAGCCTGAAGAATGCAGAAATTGACTTCTAAACAGATGTAGTAATTCCATTTCCACCCCCTTTTAAAATTTGGTATGCAGTGGGGGGGGGGGGCAGCAGGTAATCCTAAACCCACTATCGCCGTTGCACACAGAGGGGCAGGAGGCGAAGTCGACAGTTGGTGGCTGGGGCCGCCGAGTCTATCAGCCTTGTTAATCAATACGGGTTCCACTCCGATAGGCGGCGATTGGTGTAACCGATGCCGTCTGCCATTCTGTTGCCCCCCCCACCCCGGTGGGAGGAGGAGGCACCTGTTTCCTCTGACTTTCACCTGCGGTCCGCAGCTCGGCCCGACGTGAGGAATCTGGATCGGGACCAGAACGTTCCTGCACCAACATGGGAATGTCGGAGGAGCCTCATTCCTTCATGAGAAAAAAGAAAAAACCTTCCACCTGTTCTGAGAAAAATGGCGGCTGGTATGAGCGTTAATTAAATAATAAAAGTAAAACTAACACTGCAGGTCCACCAGCAGTATGTTTACGCTTTCTATGCAGAATGAAAGGGCTGAAATTCTCTCAAAAGTGAAGTCAAATATCTCAAATAAAAAACCTCAATTTGTCTCAAAGGGCTTTAATTTATGACACAGATGTATTACTCTCCTCTGAGTAGAAAAGGTTCAGTCCTACGCTAAATTTAATTGTTACCTTGGAGCCAGAAAAAAACATAAAAGGTAGAACACCTTGATGGAAAACCGTACAGTGTCTGGCAGGTGTGGCGGTGACTGTCAGGACTGGTTTACCGAAGTTTAGCAGGATGAAAGCAGCAGCTGCCCGGCGTTTAATATCTTGTTGGTTCAGTGGCAGACCACGAGCTGTGCCGCAGAGCACGCTGTCTGCTGCAAACACGGCTCAGAGAGTTAAAGTAAGTGTAGATGTGCATGTTTATGTGTTCGAGTCGAGATAAATCACAACAGCGTCTGCATATGTGCACATGTGCTAGTGAGGAAACGGGACATGATGAGCGCATTTTATGTTTTTTAACATAATATGAGATAAAATTTCCCTCACATAAGACAAGTTTGTTCAGCTCTTTGATGGAAGATGGTTAGTGTCGGGGAGTAACGAGTTACATTATTTAATTACAAACTCGTTAGCTGTAATCACTTACTGATAATTAATTAACTTTTTGGGGATCATAAAAGGGTCAAATCCAAGTATCACTTTCAGTAAAAAGTGTAAAATATGTAAAATATAACGTTCATTATGTTCTATCTGCAGCTTTTTTGTCGTGCAGGAATTTTTTTCTCACATTTTCAGACAAAGTTGAAACAGATTTGAATGCGACACCATCAGGTGTAAGATGGCGAACAGGAAGCCGTCTCCAAACAGGCTCCACTCGTTGTAGACTCAAACTCATAGTGTTGCCTTTGATTAGTTTGCTTGTTCAAATTTGCTTCACCGCGTATCAACCAATCAAATCAATGCTCATTGCTCGAGGCAACCTGAGTTTGCCGTTCCCTGCGACCGGCCGACCACGTCGAGGCGGGTGGCCGTGTCGTTGCACAAAAACGCCTTTCAGAGCTGGAAATCCAACAATATTTTCCTTGTGAAATCAGAAAAGGGCTCTAACACGACCGACTGTGCAGCGCCAAGCTTGTTTACCAGCAGTGAAAAAGTTGTCAGCATCCAAACGCTGCACGTCAAACCCGAGGAGACGTTCAGGTCAATGTGGAAGTGATCAGTCACGCAATAAAAGTTTGTAATAAAAGTCTTTAAAAAGTAATCAAAGTGACTTCACTGTGTTAAGGTGATTATCAGAGTAATGCTACTTATTAAACATTTCATAGGGTAACTAACACTCTATAACCTATTACATCTCAAAAGTAACCTTCCCAAAGCTGTAGATGGGAGACCTCCATCGCTTTTAATTGTTCTTCTGACTTTTTTAGACAGACTAATACAGTTAGAATTAATAAGAAAGTTCCTTGCATTCGGTTTAAAATTGTTTCTGTGACTGCCGGCTAAACCCAGCACCCTCAAAATGATCTTTTCACAACACAACACACACCCTGCCGAGACCCCAAACTGAGCTGCAACCAGCCTCCTTTAGCAAATATTGGAGTTTGGGGCTAATTGGCTGTGATGAAACTTGTGCATTGAGAACACGCAGCCCGTCTGCCCGACTGTCTCAGCTCCATTTGAAGCCCAGGAATCCAATAAGAAGTGTGAATGATCTTAATTAGTGCTATCACAATGCCGTATCTGCCCGTGTTAGCTCATTTTCTTTAGGCTGAGCTCTGAAACTGTTTACACACACACTCTCACACACACACACACACACATTGTCCTGTTTGTTGGGCCCAGTGGTGTGTCACAGTAATCACCGGCCCAGCATGCTCTGAGTGAAACATTGACGCCGACGTTAAGACAAACAGCCCCCCTCCTTTTAGACCAAGACGACCCCCCGCTGTGGGCTAACAAGAACGCATTAACCTCCATTACCACACACACACACACACACACACACACACACACACACTCTCTCTTACTGTTTCTCCTACAGGATAACAGACATATCTGAACACATTTACTGGAATTCTGTCGAACAAGCAGCAAACTCCGAGGACACAGGAATCATTTCACACGGAGGAGACGTGAAGCGGTTCACTCCATCAGAGGGTGAACGATGGACGCCATCACACCGGTGCTCCCATGTGGCTCCACACGGGCTTTTCCTAAACTTTGCACCACAAACGTTCACGGTTGTCGCAGTTCAAAGACTTTTCCTTAAAGGACTTGCTTAGACGCAGTGGCTGAACAAAATGCTTTCCTGTCTTTACTTGGTGAAAATCTTCTATAATGATGGAAAAAAAATTTAAAAAATGAAAATAGAAATAATAAAAATATGAACTTGGAACCCCAACAATGATTGTAAAAGTATATTAATGCATATTACTTTTTTCTATGTGGATTTCCTCCATAAAGTTTAGAAAATTCTGAACAACTTAGAAGTTAGAAATAGAAAATAAAATTAATAAAATCTCATAATTATTTCCATAAATCTAGTAATTATTTTATCAGCTCTTTTTACACAGAGATCATCTCAACAGACACAGGTTGCAATATTTTAAATTCAAAACTGAGGTCAGCAAATACTAACTACTACTGCAGATCTGTGTGACTCCTACAGAAGAAGGTCTGTCAGGGTTGATAAATTATGGGTTTTTTTTGTTAATAACTGTGCAACATTATTTTTTTACATTTTCAGGAGGAACTTACCCATCAAAATCAAACCCAGAACAGTTTCAGAAGCATAATTAATTCGGTATTACAGACTCATATCCAACATTAAAACTTCAATCATTTTTACGTTTTGCTTAGAAATTTTCATTAGTGATGCGTTCAGGAACACGTATCCTGTTATTAAACGCACAGGTGTATGTTAGTTCACTGTCTGCATCCCTAATTTCATTTCTCCCCAGTGTTTCTATTGTGTTATAACTCCTTGTTCTTGTTGGTAGAGGGGTGTGTGTGTGTGTGTGTGTGTGTGTGTGTGTGTGTGTGTGTGTGTGTGTGTGTTTGGGGGGGGTGAGACAGAGACAAAGTGATTATAACCCTTCCTCTAGGGTGCACATTTTAAACAAACACCTATAGAAGGAGCCATTGATTGACTTGTTCTCCCTCCCCGCCCGCCCTTGCTGGGGGAGTGTCCTCCCTCCTCCCGTATAAAAGCCGACGTACCCGCCAGCTACGGAGCATGCAGAGAGAGACACGGTGCTGCGCCGACACAAAGGGAGACGGGAGACTGGCAGTATCCCAGCCTCTGTGAAAGTGAAGCGCTTGCGATTGGATATTACAGACGTTTGACAGCATCACAAACTCTCCGCGCCCTGTCATGACTCCGGCAGCATCCCGGGGTTGATCGGACCTGCAGCCGACTTGCAGAGCGCAAGTTCGCTGGCACTTTGTCGGGGACGAACCGCGCATATAAACAACGATGGAGAGGAGCATCCCGGGATGGTGCGTGCTGTTTACCCTGGTCCTGCACGGAACGGGCTGCATGGCGGCCAAAGAGCTCCAGTGTCAGGAGATCTCCGTGCCTCTGTGCAAAGGGATTGGCTACAATTACACCTACATGCCCAACCAGTTTAACCACGACACGCAGGACGAAGCCGGCCTCGAGGTGCACCAGTTCTGGCCGCTGGTGGAGATAAAGTGCTCCCCGGACTTGCGGTTCTTCCTCTGCAGCATGTACACGCCGATCTGCCTGGAGGACTACAAGAAGCCTCTGCCGCCGTGCAGGAGCGTCTGCGAGCGGGCCAAAGCTGGCTGTGCTCCGCTCATGAGGCAGTACGGCTTCCCCTGGCCAGACCGGATGAGGTGCGACCTGCTGCCCGAGCAAGGCAACCAGGACACGCTGTGCATGGACTACAACCGGAGTCAGACCACCACCGCTTCCCCTGTGCTGGCGAAGCCGACCAACCGGCCCCTGAAGCCGTACAACCCCAGGAAGAAGAGCGGCCACAGTCGCGGCATCCCGGGGAAACACAAACCAGCAGCGTCCCAGTGTGAGACGGGCTGCTTCTGCCGTGCGCCCATGGTGCCGGTGACCAGCGACGGCCACCCGCTGCACAACCACGTCAAGACAGGACAGATCCTGAACTGCGCCGTGCCGTGCCACAACCCTTACTTCACCCAGGAGGAGAGGACTTTCACCGCCTTCTGGATCGGCTTGTGGTCCGTCCTGTGTTTCATCTCCACTTTCGCAACCGTGGCGACTTTTTTAATCGACATGGAGAGGTTTAAGTACCCAGAGCGCCCCATCATATTCCTCTCCGCCTGCTACATGTTCGTGTCCATCGGATACATCGTCAGACTGATCGCCGGACACGAGGAAGTGGCCTGCAACAGAGAGAACGGCGCGGAACACATCCACTATGAAACCACGGGTCCTGCGCTTTGCACCATCGTCTTCCTGCTCATTTACTTCTTCGGCATGGCCAGCTCGATCTGGTGGGTGATTCTGTCCCTCACTTGGTTCCTCGCCGCGGGCATGAAGTGGGGGAACGAAGCCATCGCCAGTTACGCACAGTACTTCCATTTGGCCGCCTGGCTCATCCCGAGCATGAAATCCATCGCAGTTTTGGCTCTGAGCTCTGTGGATGGAGACTCTGTAGCTGGGATTTGCTACGTGGGCAACCAGAATTTGGATAACCTGCGAGGTTTCGTGTTGGCACCGCTGGTTATCTACCTGTTCATCGGCACCATGTTCCTGCTGGCCGGATTCGTCTCGCTTTTCCGGATCAGAAGTGTCATCAAGCAAGGTGGCACCAAGACTGATAAACTGGAGAGGCTGATGATCCGGATAGGAGTGTTCACAGTTTTGTACACGGTCCCGGCCACTGTCATCGTGGCTTGTTACTTTTACGAGCAGCACAACAGACAGACGTGGGAAATTACGCACAACTGTACGTGTTTGACGGACCCGAACAGGCAGAGGCCGGACTACGCTGTTTTCATGTTAAAATACTTTATGTGCCTCCTGGTGGGCATCACCTCGGGAGCCTGGATCTGGTCCGGGAAAACCTTGGACTCCTGGAGGACTTTTTGCACGCGGTGCTGCTGGGGGAGCAAAGCCTCCGCGGGCTCCATGTACAGTGACGTGAGCACGGGACTCACCTGGAGGTCTGGGACAGCCAGCTCCGTCTCCTGCCCCAAACAGATGCCTCTGTCCCGGGTTTGAACCGGGAGGGAGTGGTGGGGTTATCCGTGCAAATGCATCTTATGTCATTTGACACTAAAAACTTAAACCAGCGTATATCAGCTCTTTTTTGGGGACAAAGTGACGTGAAAACTGTTTTTTTAAAAATGTTTTATACGGTTAATTTGTTAAATAATTCAAGGTGAGTCGCCAAACTGACAGTTTAGATGAAGCTTTAGTCATGAACCCCCCTTTTTAATGTGAACTCTGTTTATTTTTAATTCATTAGTTCTTCTTCATTCTGTTTCCTCAAAGTTAGCAGATCAGTTTGGACGTTTACATATGGAAAGCGCTCCTTCCTTTGCCTTATCCACATGACGTCCACCGGTTTGAATAGAAGAGGGGGTGGTGGTGGTGACTAATTGTGTTGGGATTGTCCATCAGCGTGTTGTAATTAGCACATTAATGAGCGCCTAATGGCTTCTCTTTAAATAATGAGACTGTCAGCGGCAGAACAATGTACCTGGCACGAAGAATGCGCAGTCTTATCTGCGCTTAATTGAATGCGCGCAGCCGACAAGATCCCCCTCGTCGATAGGTTGCGTGGTATAGCTGAGGCTCTTCTTCTTACTGTAAAGAACCGCTGTGTCTTAAACATAAGATTCACAATGAGACAGCTCTGCTTGAGATGAGGCCATGACTGGGCTGTGTGTGTGTGTGTGTGTGTGTGTGTGTGTGTGTGTGTGTGTGTGTGTGTGTGTTTTAATTCTCTCTCTCTCTACAAGATGGATTTACACGTACATTAATCAATGCCTTAATACTGCCTCATACGGGTTGCATTAGCGCGCAAAGTGTATTTATATAATTATTGGTGTACATATATTGTACATTTGTATATGAAAATTTTACGAGATTGTAAATATGTATAATTTCCACTTTGATAGAAGATTTTATTTTGAGAATAAAACAAACTTTTATTGAAATTTCCCTCACGTGTCTCCTGGTCTTTCTCCAGCAAACTGAAGTCATGAGGTTTGAAACTTTAAAAAGGCTCCAAAAGCTGTAGAGATGAGATGATCTAAAGCTGATATTCTGCACGGTGCTGTGAAAAAAACAAGTTGTGAGTGATTTCTGACAGTTTTTTAAAATTGATTTATCTCTAAAAAATGACCTCTTGTCTTTTTGGGGATACATGAGGTGTGTGAGCCTCATGAAACCTGCCTGGTGCTGCAGATTCACACGCTGTGGGACGCAGGGATCAACGCTGAGGAAACCACAGGTGGTCTGCTTGCTTTAATTCCCCCTCAAGTCCTGTTATTAACTTCAGACTTTTGTCTTCTGTTCAGAATTTCATCCGGGCACGTTTCCCTCTTCCTGTTTTACAAATTAAACGTAGTCATCTTCACCTACTTTTAGTCTTTTTGGACATCTTTCCTCCTTCATTTATAAGCTTCTTATTTTTTTTGTCTAAGAAAACAAGTGAAATACATCACCTGACAGTCTCAGACTTGTTCATTTCAAATGCAAAAAGCTGCTTGATCGTGCATGAGACACAGATGTCTGTGTTAAAATCGAAGTGGCTCGATCAGGTTACTCTTTATAAGTTGAACTCATTGTAAAATAAAAAAAGAAAACGCCTCGGGTTTATGGTTGAGACGGCAGTGCGCAGAGACAGACGCTCACATCCTCTCCGTCGTGCGTAAAAGTCATCAGCTCCGTGCGGTGTGTGGTCCGTTTATCGTGTCAAACTGACCGCCAGCATCATCACGAAGTAATTGCGGTTAGAAATTGTTTTAAAAAGTTCATGTGTGAAGGCCGCAGTGATGGCTTGGGCTCCATTTTTGTCTCTAACATGATGAAAAAAAAAGTCAACTGTATCCGCAAATGTTTTCAGATTACGCGTCGCACGTCTGAGTCATTCATAAACTCAGATGACACGACGGATTCAGTGTACAAACAAGACCTGATGTTCTCCAAACATGCGGGGAAGACGCTGAACTCCACCGGGGTGACGAGACAGGAAGCAAACTAAAGCTTAATAATGCTGCCCCCTTGTGGTCAAACGATTAAATGCAAACTGCAAAGTCAACAATTACGTAAACATTTCACATTATAAGTTTGTTCAACATCCAAGTCTGAAAATATTCTATTTATCCATGAGAATAAGAAACCTTCACTAGTTTCTGATGCAAGTTTATGTTCACAGCATCTTCAATTCTTAGTTTTCAGCAAAACTTCCCTTAAGCCTCTTTGAAATAAACATTACAACATATTATGTCTTAATCTCTCCAACACTTTTTATTGGAGCTGCACATCACATGAAGTCTTTTAACAGCTGCACCGGTTCGTCACATTGAGTTAAAGTGAGATATCTTGTGCACAAAAACAGTCCTGATTATGAGCCTGAAATATGTGACTCACCACTGAGGGTGAACACAATGCTGCACAACACCAACATGAGGCTGTGGGGTTGGAGCCCCCTAGTGGGAAACTCAAACACCTGATTCATGTCAAGTGAAATATATCTACTTTTCAATAACAGCATTCAGGTGATGAACCTCAGTGGAAGTTACTGACTTTGATGCTTTTTATTTTTGCAATGCACACCCGGTTAAATGTCACGGACTGCTGGGTGCTGGAGTGAACAAACCGGCGTGTGTGCACTGAGGTCTGACTGTGACGCCGTTGACTCGTGTGAGATTTGTCTGTCAATAAGTCAAGAAACAGCAGATCCTGTTTGCTCTGCGTAATGGAAACAAATCGCCCCTTAACTGCTTGTTAACCATGTGACAAGTTAGCTTTACCCACCAATGATGTGCATGTGTGTGTGCATATGTGTGTGTGTGTGTGTTGCAGCAGGGGGTTGGGCCCTAAAAAAGTCAACAGAGGAAATGGAGCGAGGGGCCGTGAACATAAACAAGGCGCTGACTCGAGGGCTCGTCATGCACGGATCCTGTAGGTGGAATTCAGATAACACGACTCGTCTTCATCGCTTCCAATTAGGATGTTTATGAACGCCGTCTTTGTCTAATGATCTAATTAGTGGTTTGACTCCGATTGGTTTGGAATAAATCACGTTAAGATGTCTGAGTGGCTTTCATGGGCTCTCAGAGGTCGAGCAGCAGTGGCAGCCTGTAATTTAAGAATGTATACAAAGCAGGAGAGGAAGAATTACAGCTATTGTCAGGTCACGGCTGATTTACAGAGCAGCTTAAAACAAACATTTCATCCAGATCTGACTGACGGATCACCTCAGCGCACCAAAGCATGCTGGGATTAACCACAATGTTATTTCTTCACTTTTAGCTCTGTGTTTAGTTTGTAGTAACTCCTGAGGAAAAACATCTAGCTGCTCACAAACAGCTGCTAACTTTCTGTGTCTGCTGTTCGGTGCTGGACAGATAAAAAAAAACAAAACAGTCAGTTAAGTTACTAAAAAAATGAAAGTTTAACTGTTAAATCAACTTTGGAAGACGCCATAAAGCTCCAAAGAGCTGATTCATATGTAAATAGTCACAGGATGCGTTTTTAATATAAAAAAAATATTATGAGAGTTTAGCTGCTTTAATTTGACACAAACTGCACAAAAAGAAAAGCCTGCAAACTTTCACTGCAAACAAATACTCTTATCCTCAGATTAACTGAAATGTCTGGAGGTTTTCGACCTGCTGGTGGCGCTAGATTAAAAATCAGATTATTAGCAAAATCATTCAGATTTAAATTACGGTGTCTTTTTTTTTTGGCCTGTTTGTTTTTTTTTTTGTTTTGTTTTGTTTGTGTAAAGATTAATTTATCTCATTAAAATGTATAAAAAGTCATGCAGTGTTTACAGAGTTAAGAGGTCAAAGGTCATGGTGTCATTTGTGGTAAAAAATAACAAATAAAAAGAATAAATAAATAAAAAGTCGCCTAGGAAATATATTCTATTTTTCAGATATTAGAAATCTTTTAAAATGTAGCTGTTTACACGTAGTTGTTTGCATTTTACTGGACTGAATTATTTTTCAGGTAAAATTTTTCAGATTCGAAGCTGCAGCACACCAACTTCAAACATGATCATCAGATTATTAGTCGAATCAAGTGTTTCTCATCATGGAAAAAGCAGCTGTATGATGAGTTAAATACGGGACAGTGACACAGAGTCTGCAGGATTATATGAGATTACAAGGCTAATTTCAATCCAAACAGCCTTTTTAGTTTGAAATCATCTTTACTCAGGTTGCAAACTGCAGATGTTGATAGACGTCAGTGCAGCAGAGGCAGCGTCAGCCATGATCCTTAATGAAGTCACATGTGGACGAGAAGTCAAAGCAGAGACGAGACAGTGAGACCATCAACCTTCCTTCACGCGATGCCAACACTCTCCGATCACTCTCTCTCTTCTTCCACCCTTCAATCCCTCTATCATCAACATCAAAGGGAGACAGAATGGATTTTGTTTTCCAAGTCGTAGCCATCAGGGACGAACTCACAACTGCAGAGGTGAAGAGGATGCTGGGTAATCAATACTTTTGATGCCTCTGACAACTCCTATGATGTGCTGTTGTGGTCAATGTCGAGTCTTCCCTCCTACTTCTCAATCTCCCCCGTCTGTCACCCATGAGATCGGACGGCCTTATTGCACCCGAGGCGGATGCCGGCTGACGCCTTCACTTCAGCTGAGGAGGAGATCGATGGCGAGCGAAGGCACCGACTCCGAATCTTCTGCTCTGTATTGATGTCCGAACACAGCTGTTAAGCACAGAGTGCACACAGAATGAGATATATATTTATGTATATACAGATATATAGCAAAGACGTCTTTGGAAGAACTTTTAAAATAAAATTGAGATGTTTAAGCCAAAAAGGTTCACAACTTTTTTTTCATTCTATTTTAAAGGTCCAAAAAAAAAAAAACCTGCACTAAAGGATTCAATGAAAAGGACGCAGACGCTTTAGTCTTCAGGAGAAGTTTTTCATTTTGAAGCCGATGATTTCAGGTGCTGCGGTTTTTAATTTTCTAATCTTATAATAATTGAAAAACTATCAAATGATTTTAATTAAACCAGAATATATTGTCTGGTATGGACAAAGGAGGCTGATATTTTCAAACTGCTGCTTTAAAAGAATGAACTCATCCGAGGACTACTGCAACAGTTACCTTTGACCACTAGATGGCAGTAAAAGCAACACTTAGAAGACAACATATGAACAGTCTCAAAACTCTGGTTGATAAAATCTGCAAACAAAAATCACAATTTCCCAAATTTTATATTGGAAATTAAATTTTCCTGAATTAAAAGTAAAATTTCCAAAATATAATTTTGGACCTTGTGTTTGTCTTTTTGGTTCATGGCCCAACATCCATGACTGACCTCACCAGCAGGAGCAGATAAATGCAACCAGGTTCCTTAATCCAGATTAAAGTCCACCAAGGAGACAAATGGGCTTTATGCTAAACTGTCCACATACTTTTGGCCATGCAGTGTCCCCTCATTCATTTGTTTTAGACCTGTAGCAATAAGAAGTCATTTTCATAAATCTGTTTTTAAAGGGTTGGAGCATGAATGAATCACACAACAAAGTGGTGGATTTAACACAGATGACACCATGACAACGCCGCGAGCAAAGACAGACGTTTTGCACCCGTTTTTGCCAAGAAGAATAGAAATAGATTACAAAATAGTTCCTTTGTGTTTTTCTGAATCAGACAAATGTAGGGACTCTGTTTTTTGTGTGAATACGAGCTGATGGGGTCAGTAGGTTTGCTCGTCGGACCTTTTGACCTCCACCAGTGACAGTACAATCCTTTTTTCTGGGCGCTCGACCAACCACCGGCCGCCTCGCCAGTGTTTCTACACGTCTAAGATGCTTCAAATACCACAGCAGAAGAAGAATGAGAAGCGTACGAGGCATGTGTGAGGGTCACGGCTGCCCAGGAGGGGACACGTCTCGCTGTTGTGTTGTTGAATCCACTGCCACCGTCCTAAAGTTAAAATTACTGAGGTTAAGATTTAGCAGAAATATAATTTTACAGTAATTACAACAAATTTAAGGTTTTTTTTTTAAACTCAGGGTGACTTTTAAAAAATAAAGAAAACACTTAAAGCTCACAAAAAAAAGTGAATGCAAAGAAGTCAAGTGGACAACAAGCCAAACCACAGTTTCATTTCATCAGAAAACAACAGGGTGAAATAATTGTTGGGATTAGATTTTTCTGCAAACCAAATATGTAGAAGTTATACCCTTTCTATATGTTTTTTTTTTATTATTTTTAAACATTACAGTTCTGTGGTAAAGGTTTGCTTCAGATTCGGCACAAAACTCCTCAGTTTGGGTTTAGAAAAGCTCTCGTTTTGGCTCAACAAACCTGATTTTGTTGCCAGAAGCAGGTCTGTGTGAAATACCTGGTTTGCATCACCACAAAACCAGCTTAAAATTTTTAAAAAAGGCAATCAAGCTGGACAGAAAGATGCTGAAAAGTCACGTTCAGAAAACATTCCAGCGATGAGGCCGTCATCAGTTTTGTTCTGAAACATTTTCTGGTGATACACATTTTTAATTTCTCCTTTTTCCTGCTCGGAGTTCCTTTACAGCCACTTTTCCGACCGCAGAGACTCTGCTTGCTTTCTGTGTTTACGGCGAACGACGGAGGCGAGAGGGCTGAAGGCCTCATGTCACACGAGCAGGGCTGGCTTAAGACGAGTCACGGATGGGTCATTGTGTGGTCATGTGAGAGGTCAGAGGTCAGGTCAGTGTGTCTGTTGTGGCTTCCAGCAGTCAGTCATCCAGACAGCAGCTGAGCGCCGTAACTCCTCCTTCGTCAAGGTCAGTGTGTGTTTTTGAGTTGCAGAAACGGTTCATGGTGTTAAACAAACATGTCATGGATTTAAAAAAAAAAAAAAAGAGCCAAACAATGTTAATTATTTGCATTGCAGAATAATTAAGTGTCTTTATTACAAAAACAAACCGTTCAGTTGGCGAGCATCAGAAAAATAACATCAGTTTTGTCGCATTAAAACAGGAAACAAGCAAAAAAAAAATAAGTTTAGAGATGGCACCAGATTTTTCACTCATTGTTTAACAAAACTGACATTTTCTACGTGGACAAACAATATGCACTCACTTGTGTTTTCAGTTTTTGTGAGCTCTTGTGTTGCAGAACTTAAAAATTGTAAGAATTTTTCTGATAATCGAAGCACTAATTGACTTTTTGGCCGCTTGGAGACACCGAAACAAGCTGGAAACACACAATTCAATCTATCATTTTCTAATAAAGTCCTAATGGAAAATAACAAGCGAACACAGTTCAACATTAATAATTTGTCATTTTTCTAGCTACCAGATAAATATAAGTTCCATATTAACTCTGCTTGTCGGTCTGTTTTGGTTTTCACCGAGTCCTTAAAAAAACGGTCTCTTAACTTGCTAATACCAAACATTCAGCTTGAAATCTCCAAGTTTTTGTTCTCCAGTTCGGATGTTTCAGGCTTTTCCGTCTGCTTGGATGTGTTTGGCTGGAGTTTATGATATAATTAAAAAAAAACAACCTCTCCTTCACATTTTAAAACCAATACAACAAGTTAAAAGTAGCTTAAAGTCTTTTTCTGTCTGTTTTGGGATTCAGTTTTATTCGTTTCATTGTTGGGGAAAAAATATTCTTTAGTGTAGTTTTAAACTTCCAGCACATTTCCCCCGAATTATACAACAAATCTTTCTATAAACTCATTATTAAAAAGGGGTTAAAGCAATGAATCTGGGCTGTTTGAGGGAACGTTTACAGCATTTTATGAATCCAGTGACAGTTCGTCCAGTCCATCACACCCATGCCCTCTTGTCTTGAGACTGACTGCTGTCAGATTGTTGGCCTGAGTTTGCCCCACCTGGAGTGTGCTGGCCCTGCTTTTTGACCACAGGTGTGACCACCCTGGGGTGAGTTGGTGGTCCCCCGTCGGGCCGAGGGGACAGCGGGGGTCTCTGGTTGCTGTGGAGGACGAAGTGAGCTGGTAGTGGAGTGTTCATGGGAGTGGGTGACCAGGATATGTCCACCTTAGCATCTTTGCTTTCTGGCTGCTTGTCATTAGTGGATCCGCCAGCTTTAATCATCATGTTTCCACCATTCATCTTTGAATGAGCAGCTTCACCATTTGGCACAACAGCAGCGGAAGCAGCCTGTTTTTCATCTTTGACGCCGTTCTTTGAGCTTCCACTCAGACTTGCTCTCCTGGTTAAAAGAACGTCGCTGTCTCCAATCGTAGTCGTCGTTGTAAACATGCTACTTTGCTCTCCTTTGCTCATATCCTCCATTAACATCTCCCTTTTCCTCCTCCATCTCACCATCGCCTTCACGGAGCTCACCAGGTCAACCAAACTCAACATGATGGACAGCGAGGCGACACCCAGCATGAGGTTAAGCATCAGAGTCTTCTCGGTTGGTCTGGAGATGTAGCATTCGACCCCAGATGTGCAGGGAGCTTCATGGCAGAGGAAGCTTCTGGGAACAGACAAACCAATGAGGAAAAACTGGCCTGCACCAAAAACTCCTTCTAGAAGCATCCGCAGAATTATAACTAGGAAGTTGGCACAAAAGAAACGTGGCACTCTGCGTTCAGGAAGTGGAGATTTGTGCAAGAACAGATCTCTGGAGTTCTCAAAGGTGAAAGATGAGCCGCCTCGACTCCTGTCACAGTACAAACCTCCAGAGTATGGATCAGACAAAACCTTGTGAATGATGTAAATCACAAACAGCACATGGGGGAGACAGAGGAGAATAAGATGGAAGAGCCAGAGACGGAAGACGGATACGGGAGCAAACACGTCAAAGCACACGTTGGAGCAGCCGGGCTGGATGGTGTTGCAGATGAATCTTTCCTGCTCGTCACTGAAGAGGGTGAATCCAGCCAGCAGGAGGACGAGCAGCCGGAAAACCAGCATCAGCATCCACCAGGTTTTACCTGCAAAGAACAAGTAAAAATAACAAGATAACATGATGAAATCTAACTGATCCCAGTGGATTCAAGAATAAAACAGGATGTAAATAAAATAAATGAATCAATCATGACTCAATAAGGATGACGAAAGAGCAACAAGAAATACAGAAACAATGATCATTTACAAAAACATGAAGCTAAAATTTGTTATAAATGACACATCAAGGTCATAAAAAAATTTAAAAAATGACAGCACATCACATTTCCTGTGTTTTTTGGTGAATAAAAGATTCACTTCATGTTAACTGTGAATCAAAATACTTCTCTTCTAAATATCAGAAATATATATAAATCTGCAAATCCCTGGTTAAAAAAACACAGAAATATTTGACAGAAATGTTTTCTTTTATTAAAAACACAAATCAGCTCATCCATGAATAATTCACAATGAATCTGTCTCAGTTTTTTAAACTTCTGATACAAAGTTAACTTGTAAAATAATTGCTTGCCAGTAAAAGTTAAACTTAAATTACATTAACAGTGAAAATACAAAATAATGAGTTTGTCAGCAGATTCAACACTTGGGTCAGCAAACAGGGTTTTTTTAGACTGAGTGTGACACTGAAAAGTTCACAACTGTGCTGAAATTAAATGGTTTCGATCATATTTGTTTAAGTTTGTGTGCTCAGGTCAATGATTCTGGGATTAAATGTCTGCATTTGTGCTGAATTATTACACTCTCAGAGGGTTATTTCTACTTTTTAAGTAATCTGAATCGTTTGGGGGCAGAAACAGAGACTTATACTGAAGAAATAAAGGACAAAGCAGAGCTGTGTGGCCCCCTACTGACCAGCATCTTCTGCAGAGTGGGCCCATCAGACCAGTTTACACAGCTGTCTGCTGTGGTTCTGCTGTTAGTTTGAGGTTAAAGTTTCACTTTTACAAGCAAAACTATA
>JAQMCX010000010.1:412836-473387 GCA_029814765.1 Acanthurus leucopareius | reverse complement strand
TGAAGCCACACACTCATCCAGCATCAATATCCGTCCTCTGAGACACTTTGAGGATGTGACAGCAGCTGTGACAGAAGTCAGAGACAAACTACAGGACGTTCTGACACAGACATGGACAAACATCTCACAGACAGTGATGAAAGTGGATGTTTTACTGTCAGAACCAGAACCAGAACCAGAACCAAAGACCAGAGCTGAGTTCTTAAGATATTCATGTGAAATCACACTGGATCCAAACACAGCACACACACTGTTGTTATTACCTGAGGGGAACAGAAAAGCAAAATTAGTGAGTCAAAAACAGTCCTATTCTGATCATCCTGACAGATTCGCTTATTGCCATCAGGTCCTGAACACAGAGAGTCTGACTGCACGTTGTTACTGGGAGGTGGAGTGGACTGGGTGGGAAGGAGTTTATGTGGCAGTCGCATACAAGAACATCAAAAGAGCAGGGAGGTTAAATGAATGTGGATTTGGATTCAATGACAAATCTTGGTCATTAGATTGTAACGATAACAGTTACAACTTTTGGCACAACAATGTCCAAACTCCCGTCTCAGGTCCTCTGTCCTCCAGAGTTGGAGTTTACCTGGATCACAGTGCAGGTATTCTGTCCTTCTACAGCGTCTCTCAAACCATGACTCTCCTCCACAGAGTCCAGACCACATTCACTCAGCCTCTCTATGCTGGACTTTGGTTTTATTTCAATTATGAAACCACAGCTGAGTTATGTAAACTCAAATAGACAGAAATCAATTCAGAGACACTTTTTAACAAGTGAAATGTTAAAACTGATGCACAACACAAGAGGGCGCCTTCATCCTGCTGACCAGGGATCTAATGAACCTCAGTTCACCTCAGCTGACTTTGTCTGCATGTTTTAAACCAGGTTTTCCAGCTGAATCATCACTTTCTAAGTGTGTCACATCACATTCAGTGGAGTCAAACTCCAGGAAGTCGACAAGAATAATTCTTTTAAGTTTAAAAAGTAGGAATCATTGTTTTTCTGTTTGGTAGTTTGTTTTATGACACTCAGATGAATTTAAAAGTTGAATCCAGTCAGGAGATCAGGGTCAATAGGAGGGGAAATCATTCTATATTAGCAGTTTTATACCCTGCAGTGGACTTGTATGAGATCATTTTTATTTGTTATGACTTTTCATTTCTTCAGTTCTTTAATGTAATTTGTCTAATGTTTTATGTTTCTGATACATATCATTGATCTGTGAAATGCCAATATTTTATTTTGGAAACTGTTTTTGTATTTTGATAACAGAGTACTTCAGCTTTGGTCACCTCTTGATTAGGAAATATGTTTTGGGCTACTTCATATAAATATGTTTGTATGTATAAAGTGAAGTTAACATTGCTGCTGGTGTCAAATTTATTGATCATTATTGCTGGTGAAGGGTTAGTATGTAAAATATTCAGTCCTCAAGCTGACTGATTGTGTCTGTGCGTTTGATTACCACTAATAAAACATGATAAAAAGATTTTGGTGTGTAAATTCTTTGTGTACAAACTAAACTTATTTGAACCCAAATGCCGACTTGGACCCACACAGTCAGCCCTTTTTTCAGAAATACATCTGATTGGTTCTGGCTCAAGTGTTCAGTGTGTGAGAGATTAATGGCTCTGTGGACTTGAGAATATTAACATTAAGGATTTCAAATCTACTGTCAAAAAAGCGCTTTGTTCTAATATTTTAAATGATAAACTGTTATTCTACATGTTATAACGGAGCTGTTTAATGCATCTTCATGCAAATAAAAATATTTTGAACTAAAGCCACAGATGTTTATATGGATACAGACATGATGCAAAAAGAGCTGGCAACAAATAACTTTCTCAAATGATTATTAATTTAATAAACTGAGGTCATTTTGATGATCATGCCAGGACACTTAAAATAGCAGAAATAAGCCACATTACAGTCATCACACTCAAACAAAGAAAACTTTTGATGTATTTAAAGTATCTACGTGCACTTGTGTCTATGAATGTTCTCATTCATCCAGGTCATGGTTATTCTAGACTAGGCTAGGTTAGTCAGATGAGCATGAACTGACAAAGCCCCTTGGATTAGAGGAGAAACGTCTTCACAGACATATTACCGGGTCCAGTTGTCTTCGATTTATTTGCCCAGAATACGTGCACTTGTGTTTCCATAAAGTTTTATTTTTTATTTTTATTTTCCTCTTCATATTATATAAAAAGTTGAATTCATTTTTATGTCTCACATAAAGCACGACTTGCACTTGTGTTTGTTAGGTGTTACACAAACTAACTTGCAATTGATTAATAAAACACATTTCTGGATAAATCTCATAGGACCTGACCAACCAGGTCCAACTACTGGAAATCCCAGAGTGCTCAGCAGCTGGTGTCGAGTGTTGACATGTGATATTCATCACCTGAAGTAAGCTTTAACGAAGACTCGCAGTCAGCATCTGCACAGTGAAACAGGAGAAGCTGGCTAACCTATCAGCTGCCAACCTGATAGGTGTGTAAATTCTTTGTGCACAACCTGTCTACTTTTCTGCTCTTACATAATGAATAAACAACAGGAGCACCCTGCTTCTAACAGCCTAATCCATAAATGTTTCTTCTATTGTGTTTATTTGGTCTTATGTCTTTTGTCTTTGATTACTTTGGACAGATTTTATTTGTACATAAACTGTGTGAAGGTGAAAAAGATCCTGAGCTGCTTCTCCTGCTGAACACTTGCACATCCATGATTTGTTTTATTTAGTTTGGATTCTGTCTGCTGCTTTTAGTCTTAAATGTGTCAGTGTCATCAGTTACCACAATCTGGTTTTTTGGAGATATATCATCAGTCTTTCAAGGTTTGTTGGACTTTTAGATTATTATTATTATTGTGAAACTTACACAGAAAAAGAACTATAACATTTCAATGGTTGGAAGGGTCAGATGGCACAGAAACCTTCAGGGTCGCGTGAAAGTCTCAACTTTCTCAAGACTGAAATGTCATTTGTCAACTATTAACTTTATTCAATATCTGCCTCTTGAAGCTTATTTTTTGCCCTCTTCATAAACACATGTCCTGTGTTTTTACCATACAGGTTTCTAATGTAGATCATAAGCCATTTTCCGAGGCTCAGATGAGCGGAGAATCCAACAAACACCTGATAGAGAGGCCATAAGTGCACAGCTGGAGAAGAAAATGGTACTTTCGCATTTAAAAGTCAGATATTTTTCTGTAAATACTGGGCTAACAACCCTTAAGTTCTCTGAAGAGAGATATGTAGGTACACATATGTCACTGTTAGCTCAAATATTAGCCGTTACATCTTGACAAACCCTGTTTTTCCCACACTGACAATAAACAATAACTTTCTTCTTCATATCTTGTCTTGAAACTCTACATTAGCTGTGTGCAGCATTTTGTTTTGGTTTTTTTAAAATATCTGAATTACCTAATAATCTCAAAATCAACTTATATCTGTTTTAGTTTTTGTGCAGTTTTTATACTGTCATTATTAGGCTGGTGAGATGTCATTGGTCATTCTAGCTAATTTATTCAGGATTTAGACTACTGAATTATTTAATATCTAAACATAAATTAATGTACTTAAGTCACAGAATAATAATGTCAGTTTAAAATATATGCTTGATTGTCCAACCCCACTGCTCGTGCTGCACATTTGTGCCATCCGCATTATCCTGTCACCATCAAACAACAGAGGGGTGTTATCCTAACTCCCCTTATACTGTTTCAACACACACATACAACCACATGCATGCATACATGCACACACACAATAAACGCAGGACCTCAGTGGTAACAGAGCCGGCTTGAACCAACAGAACTGACCTGTGCACATATGCACATGACCCCATATCCCTGGGAGCGACGGGGAGAGAGTCCCCTCTAAAAGCACTGATCACACACTCACACACACACGCACACACACACACACAGTCCACTACAGCATGTGAGACTATGGCAGCTACCACTACAACAACTCTACAGATAATCCCACTGGTGCCATTACCACTATACCTACCATTACTACGGCTACTCTGATTACTCCTGCAATACTGTTGTTTACAGTATTGTATTACAACAACGGTAACAACATTTACTTTTGCCATTTCATTATTACTTCCTCCTCTTTACACATGACCCTTTCTGCCATTAGATTGCTGTTACTATAAATGTCACTAATACAAACACTAATGTTCAGTAATGACTGGTGGTGGATAATATACAGCATGTATAACAATATAATGTATATCTAACAGTACAAAAATGTGATAACATGCAGGGCTACATATACTGTAAGTTTTTGTTTCTGATCAATGGACTGATCAGTCACATTGTAACACACTCCATCTTCCTAACGGGACAGTCTTCAGGCTTAAGCTGCCACTGATCTTGTTAACAGCAAACACATGGCTGGGAAATTCACGAAAGAAGAATTATGCTCAACAGAAACCTCATGCATGAAAATCAAGAGACCAAATTGTTATGATTTTTCTTTTCTTGTCCATGATTACGTGTCCTGATGAGGGAGGATCAGGTCGGACGATGCATATTCAGCTGTGCCACTCTCAAAGTGGTTTGGGTTTTTCAGAACTGACGCTCTCTTGTTTGATCTGGTTCTTATTCATGTAAATCAGTATGTCTTTTAAGTATTTTCTGCCTCCACAGCTCAAAGCCAACGTGCCTTTCTGAAGTGATAATGGAGATGAGGTGGAGTGGGGAGTAAATTACTCTCTAATTCCTAGTCAATAAATCAAACAAGGACCCTCTCCTGTGAATATACTGACACTGAAAAAGCTAATTCCCATCAACAAAGGGAGAAGAAAGAGAAAAATCTCTCCGTTCTGGTTTCTGTATGTCAATTCAGGTGTATTTCACAGTATTTTAAATTCTGACCTTTCACAGAGCAGTTGTTCTTTGTGACAACATAGTGAGCAGAGCCAAACATCTGCTCCTGGTGAAACACACAGTATCTGCTGCTGTAATAAAAACCTAATGGGCTCTATTATGCCACTGAAGCAAAACTGTGTTATGTTACTTTTATCTCCCTGGATCAAATCTTTAAATCATTGTTATTTCTAAGAAACAACACTGTCAGACAACATCAACATGAATAGATTTTTGTATATGTTTTTTTTAAGTGAAGGACAATTATTTCAGGAATTTTTTTTTATTAAAATGTGAGAGTAGGAGGCCAAACCAGCAGTAAAAATCACACAAAAACTGTCATGTTTTCATGTCAATGCACCTGTTGTTCAGTGTTGTATGACATACCTGACTTTTTGAAACACTACACACTTTTTTTCTCTGATGGTGATGGTTATGTAGTGAAGCAATAATCTGTTCTTAAAAACAAAAGCTCATAAAATTTTTGTTTCAATATCAGGCATCAGTACTGGTTCAATTGCTCTGCCTGAGCAGTTGATTCAGTCATATTTTGCTATTTGGCTCATCGTTTAATCAATCACCTAATCAACAGAAAACGATTCAGCAGCAATTTCCATAACCAACAACGTCCAGAAGCTCACCATAGAGACCTGCTCCTGCCATGCTCTCTGCATGGCACCGCCGTCCTCTGCAGACCCGGTGAGCAGCCACTAAATGGTTTGAAAGGATATTTCAAGTACATGACATCTACTGCATGTCCATCCATCCTCCACTCTAACAAGGAGATTCTCCTTTTCAGGCTGGAGGATCTAAGGACAGATGGTGTCATGCGTTGTACAGATTGTAAACCTCCCTGACAAAAACTGTGACTTGTGATTCTGAGCTACAAATTATTAAAATCGACTTGACTTGTTTTTCCAGGTATGTGCAAAATTATACCGATCTCACAGTCTTGTTCAGCTGCATCTCAGAGCTCTTTAATTTAAATGTCACTAACTTTTTTTATATACAATATCCCACTCAATTAGGAGCAGATGATGTCTGTGAAAGCGGCGTCTGTCTCTCGATTGAGGCGTTAATTCTTGGCAATCATCCGTCCCCGGTGGCCTCTCCTATCTGCTGCGACACAGGCTCACAGCTGCCTCCCTGGGCTTTTCTTCGGGGGTAAAGAGTTTTTTCGGATGGTGCGGCTCATAATGAAGCCCACTAATCTCCATCATACTGTCAGTGAACTCATAATAGAAACAACACATTAGACACGCTTGGGTTTCAATCACTGCACCACAGACACAGACGGCGTCTCAGCACAAGTCGTCTTTATCCCCGTCAAGAAGCATCGGTCGACTGTCAGTCATCTGCCTTTGAACCTTTTTGCACCTATCATCATCTGCCATTTGAGTAGTTCAGTTATTTCTTAAGTTGAGTGTCATGTTTGCTTTTTATATATATCCTTGTTTCAGCGTTTCCTGTTTTATTTTGGTAATCCCTGTTCTGTGTCGTACACCCCTTTCCTGTTAAGTTTCCCTGCTTTTGTAATTACCTGCCCTGCCTTTATGTGTTCCACCTGTGTCGATTGCCCCACCTGTGTCTCATTATCCTAGTGTGTATATAGTGTCTGTGTTTCCTCTTTGTCAGATCATCCATTGTTGCTCCCCTGTGTTTCTGTCATCCCCCTGTTCCTGTCATTGCTCCTGTTCTCCCTGCATCTTCTTGGTTGGTAGCATTTGGTTTTTTGTCTTCTTTAATTTTTCTATTTAGTTAAACTTTGTATTTTGGGGTTCTGGAATAATCAGCCTGTTTTTTTTTCTTCAATAAAGCTGGCTTTTTGTTAAGTCCTTGAATTTTGTCTGCATTTGGGTCCTTGTATTTGTGAGCCCTGACAGCATCACTTTTTCTGCACACATGAATCCAATCGATGTTATTAGCCCTAACATTTATCAAAGACAAAAGCAGTTTTTCAGTTTCCTCTGCCGTTGTCATTGATATGAAACCTGCCCTGCCAGCTATAATAACAACATAGACACCAACTGCGATGCAAAGCACTTCGGTTAATGGCAAACACAAATGGCATATGGTATATAAGTGGCCTACACTCCTCAGGTTTACAAGAGGATATTACATCGCTGGTCAATAAAAATCTGGTCTGACGGTGCAGTTAAGGAGAGCCACTCAGTTTGGTAATATATTATGAGGACTGTGAGCTTCCTACAGCAACGTGCAGCAAATACAAAGAGCTCTAAAAGTCTGTATTGGTGTTTAAATGGTGCCGAAGGATAGAAAGACTGAGTCCTGCATTTGCTTCTTCTTGCTTTGCTGTTCCAATATTATTTCCTATGACTGAGCCAGAGTTTGTTTTGACATCTAACAAACTGCAAAACAGTCGGACAATCACAGTCACTTTACACGGCATTTCTACAGCTGTCTGGAAGTTTGAAAGGAGCCCCGGTTGGACTCAAGCATCTACTTCAGTTTCATTAACAAGAGATGTTGTTATGTTTAACACAAAGCCTGGTCAGCAGGGGTCGCTGTTTGGGAAACTAACCAAGAACACTGCTGTTTAAGCAAATATGGGGATGTTGAGTCCTTAAAGATGTTTGTGGGGATTTGATTCCCCACAGTCACCCCCTAATTCTACCAAAATTATAAAAAAACAGTACCAAAAAATATCAAAATCTGTTGTCAGAAATAGACATTGTGTATAATAATCTACACCTAAGAACTGTGTTTTCCTCAGCTTAGAAAGAGTAATTTATATCTACGTCTGTGGAGCTCATCAGGCTGCACTGCAGTGTTTCTGCAAGATCCAAACACTAAGGACGGCCTTACCTCTTTTATTTATTACCTTAAGTAGGTTCTAACACAATCATGGAAAAAGAGAGAGAATGATTGGCAAATTCAGTTCATTGCAATCTGCAGCCTAACCATCAAATGCCATCAAATCGTACATAATGACAAGTCAGCTGATGTGGCATCTCGCTGATCATCGGACTCCTTTGAGCCACTGTTACAGGCATCCTACACCCTGAAGACCAAGGATCTACGCACTGAAGGGTGGATATTATTGATCTGGTTACAAAATACAGTTGGCTATGTGTCCAGGAATAACTAGCCTTTTGTTTGCGCAATTTCTGAAATAACTGAGTCTTTTACAGTTACTGAGAAAATCCATTTTTTATGTAATGGTTGGCTGCTGCCTGAAAATAGGCAACCCATTTAGTAAATACTCTGCAGTGTGAATGGGTCAATTGTAATGCATATCAGCATGTGTCAGAGAGGGGGGGGGCTGCCTTCCATAGTTGCAGTTTCTTTCATGCACAGCCTGAAAACAAAGACCAGCACAAAGAAGTCTGCTCATGAGCAGGATGGTGTCTGCGGCTTCGTATCTCTCTGCAAGGACACAAGGGAGTTAACGTGCATACATGACTCTTCTATGTGTCTGATCGTCCCGATTACAGACAAGATTTAACCCTGACAGTCACTCGATTCAACAGAGAGATGAGAGCGAAAAGAAGCAGCAGCTTTTTAAAAGGTGCATCTTCTATGAAGATCGTACAAGGTCAGCAGCGGTGACGTTTGTGGTTGGGGAGGCAGATTTAAGAACATATAATTCTAATAAAATAGCATAAATAGCGGCTCAGAGGAAGCGTATTCGCTCTTGCAATTCCATAGTTCGGGTGAAAGGGTGCTTTACCTTAGCTTTGTGGAGGCTGATGTTAAGTCTCCGTTGTTCATTCAGGGCCAGATCGATCCGTAATGTTCCAAAAGTTTTTCAAGAAATCTCACTTTGGATGTGAGGAGTTGATCGTTCATGTTTTCTGAGACTTCTTGGCAAGTTTTTCAAATCACAGAATCTAGTTTTGGTCCAGACATTGTCACGCGTAGAGAACAGAAGGGCGGGAAAACAAAAAAGGCGTTTTTTTGCAGCACAGCCACGAAGCTAATCTTTTCGGCTAAAGAGCGAGTTAATCCCGCTGTTTGAAGCAGACCTTGTAGGTCCGGCGTCCGTCTCTCAGTTTTTATTAATTTATAAATTTTTATTAATTCTTGTTTTGCTTGAAAGTCCAGTTTTGAAAATTCCTTAACTTTGAAATCAAATCCTCCATTTCCAGCTAGCGAAAAAAAACAGTGTATTGGATTGTTTGGTTGTTGTTTTAACTTTAGCAAGAGTAAATCGTGTATTAAACTCTTGACCTTCAAGCTCACTATCGACCCCCTTCTGTGAGGCAGAGGTACTGCTGCCTCACGGCTTTTTCCTTATGGATTTTTGTTTGATCAACAAGATTTAAATATTACACACATACCTGAAATACATTACTGAACACCATGGCAATATAATAAAAGTGTCTTCAAGCAGGATTTTGGAAACATACAGAGAAATGGCAACAAGCACGCGCCAAGTGCACGCGCTCAATCCACTTTGTGAGGGATCGCGCCACCTGGGGGGAGGCATGCTGCCTCACCTCTAGTCTCTCCGTTGTATTTGAACAGGAAATACTGGATTTCAGCGATTTTGACAATAAAAATGATCAAAACTTACCGGAACCACGCAGAAATTGCATTAAAGCACAGGAAAGTGGAAAAATATTAATACTTATTTTATTTTATTATTTCTTTTTTTCTTCTCAGCCTCACCTGCCTGCACGTCCTTGGTCAACATCATCAGTCATTGAATATATTTATAAAAATGACTGTAATATCTTATTTTGAAGAAAGGTTTTGCCTTACATTTCCTGCCCAAAAGAAGAAGTCTCATCAAGCTATAATACGCTTTCTGTATTTCTTAATTAGTCCCGTAGACCTTCATCGTGTATCTGGTATTCAACATCCATTTTTATGACACTCTTATGACACTGCTATGACGATTTATCCTCAGTTTGCAGAACTTATTTCATGTTTCAGACTGTTAGAAACAACTGTATTGTTCCAGTCTTCTACTAGTTAAATGTTTGGTAGGCTACTGAGAAATTATATCACAAATTATATATTTCTGTTATATTTTCTTGTGTCCCTAATAATATCCCTACATTATTTTGATTTGAAAAACCATCACTTAAGTTATAGTTACTGTATAGAATGAAATTTCCTGCTTGGATTTTTGATTTTCTGAGGTAAAATTACAACAATCCCTCTAGTTTTTTGAAAGTAGCCTAAAAGCACAGCACACAGTTGACACTGTACCTCACTATGTTATAGAACTTTTACACCTTGCTGTATTATTCTCGTCACATGTCCTGCTGAAGTCTTCACACTGAATATTCTCACCGTCGACGTTCTCCCTGTCGCTGATGTGCTGCAGGTTGCATCCCGTCTCCTCCCTGCTCAGATCCGACTCCTGGTGGTAGGACTCCAGCCTGGAGTGCGCATTTCTGCGGAGCTTTGGACTGGCGGACACGCAGCAAGAGGTTGTGCTACCCATCTTTTTTCCCCCTCCCCTTTATCGACCGTAGAAGGTGTGTTAATAATCCTTTTCGCTCAAATAGGAGCCTGAAACGATGGTCACCAACCCCACCGAGGCGAGCCGGTCACCGGATGACCAGAGCGCACAGCGAGCATCCGCACAGCAGCGTCCTCGGATCCTGTCAATCGCCGGATGTCCACGGAAGGGCTGTCACAGAGGATGAATATGCCCCCTCCACCGGCGGATAGAGCCCGATGCATGTAAAGAGACGACCTGCCACCGCTATCCCAGGCATCGTAAAGCAGGACGCATCCCGCCGCCGGCAGAGACGAGAGGCGACCGGTGCGCGGTGGTGCGTGAGAGGGTGTTGTGGTTGGCTGTGAGGGCCACAGACCGACGGGCTGAGGTGCTTATTCCCGCAGAAAAGGTTCCGGTTCAAGTGGGTGGATAGGGACTACAGAGCAGAGTCGACCGGGGGGGGGGGGGGTCACAACTTATTAATGATTTATTGAAGCCAATATTTTTTATTTTGGTTTTATCTATGTCGTTGTCAATAACATCCGCTATTCTCCCACGTCTATTCCGTACTAACAATTTATACTTTTTTATACGGTTATTGAACATATGTAAATTATTAATTTATTTTTAAAATAAGTATTTAAATGACATTCAAATATAATCTGTAATTTTCAGTTTATGGTGTGTGCTACCTGCGTCTGCGGGTGTTCATCTGAAAAATCAATGCCCTCAAAGGGATTAAAAGATCACAAAATAAAAATATGACGACTTTAAAGAGTTTTTAAGTATTTAGTGCTTTTATTTAAGGTTCAGGATGAGGTCAAAGGTTTATACGGTTAAGTGATATAATTATCAATGCATCATTTGGAGGAGGGTTGTCAAATGTAGTGTTATAAGTTTTCAAAATCTGTGCATCAAAAGGTGCTGTACGGTTGTAATAAATCCAACTGGTCACCTTGCAGTGAATAAAAGAAGATTGCAAGTTTGCACAACAGTATAATTTAATAAAGAAACTAATTTCTGAATTCTTTTCGTTCAGTTATACACTTATGAATGTCATAGTTTTGGAATTTAATTGCGTTTTGCAATCTAACTAACCTAGACAGTTGGTTGCCCAAAGCTGCAAAATCCCCTCAAAAAAAAAACACAAGTAGAATAAAGAATGGAGTAAGAGTTCTAGTTTCAAAAGTAAAAACAATAATTTACACAGTGAATCTTTCCAAACCACTGGGCCACCTGAACCAAACTCCGTGGAAAAAAATGTTAAAATTGTGACATCTGCTGGTCAGCACTGACATTAAATAAAAATAAACTCTTTTTCTTAATATTTTGTTCACTTACTGGTTATGGCATCAAAACTGAACACCTGTAACTTGTTTAGTGTCAATATCCATAATACATGAGTGATGAAACCTCGAAAGAGAAACGATATTGCACATGTGATTGCACATTTATGAGCAACTTGTGTGTTTTTAGGTTTTTGTACTTTTTCCAGTGGAGTTTTTAGTAGCACTTCTTCTGCAATCCAGTGCAAGTTGCAGCAGTTAGCACAAGTTGTCACAATGTTGAAGAGATAAAACATGTAGGCCTGCACCACATGTTTGCAAAGACATCCACCAAGCACAAATCAAGTTAATGGAACAGGAAATGGAAAAAACACAAAGTTGTTAAGGCATATTTTAAATAACAAACACTACATTAAGTAAAAAATGCCAAAAATGTGATCCTGCTTATGCTGCAATCCATTTTACTTGGAACTTGGGGGAGAAAAATAGACCTGTGTGACTCAGTAAAAAAGCATTGAAACTGTCATGTGAGTCTGAAATCCAAGCCGGAAAGTCTTGCGAGATCCATCTAGCCTGATTTCGCTGACATGAACACGTGATGTAGCAGCTACACGTCACCGTGAAGAGCAAGCAGAATCACCTTTAACAGAGTTCAGTGGTCTGCAGCATTATTCATGTCGATCAGGTGATATCTGGCATGTTCAAGCAAGTCATTAATGAGTCTTTTAGCAACAGTTGTGCATTGACAGCAGTCTGGTTGAACGTAATTTTTAAAGATTATCATATTTTCATTCAGGAAAGTAAATATTTTGTGTATTAAAACTGAACATTCACTGCGAGTTCCCTTAACGTTTTTAAGTGTGTGATATTGTTTTGTTTTTGTGTTGCAGTGGTGTGTTTTGACCAGCAGAGGTCGTCCCTGACTGCCATGCTGCAGAATGGCTCATGTTGTCAAGGTAGTAGGCCTCATCTCAGGGCTTGTAGGTGGTTAGTCTCTAGGTGGAAATTTCCACTCCATTCACACTGGACCAAAGGCCATGAAGATGTTTGAAAGGCAACAAAATAAAATATTGAAGAGCCTCCCACTCTGCAAGTTTCTTAGTTCTGGTTTGTTTTTAGCCAAAGCAGAAGGGAAAAATGCAGTGAATTTAGAGGCAAAAAATGTGCAGTTTGGGACCACAATTAACTTTATACAGACTATTTAATGAAAAAAGATGAAAATCCTTTTTTTTATAAAGATTTGGAATGTTCATAGCTTTAATTTTTGCATGAAGAAAATACATGTTAAATTTAATAGCCATGATAAAGTTACATTATGATTGATACTCATATAAGAATTATACATGTAAAATAGTGCCACTCTACACATACACACATGCACACCCTCACAAATTCAGAATAAAAGCAATTGTTGGTTAAAATTAAGAATTTATGTGACATTTCTAAAGAACCAGAACGTTGAAAGAGGTGCGACTGATGCTTTAGTGTTGGGAGGCAGCAAGGTTTTCTGTTCACAAACAGCAGTTTCAAGGTTTCTCTCAGAGGTTTTTTTATTTCTCCCTTTCAACAATCTGTTCATCACTGTGCATGTGTGTGTGTGTCTCTGTGTGTGTGTATTTGTGTGTGTGTCCATGTGATTGAATGCATTACAAGGAAAATGGTTCTGTGTTAGTGTGTGTCAGTAAATTTCAGTTCCTATGGATGAGTTGGGATTTTGGGAGGAAACTGTGCGTGTGGGAGTCTGAGGCAGCATGATAAGTTTTTATTTATGCAGAGAGTTTATGTGCATGTATGAGAGGGAGAAACACATTAAATCATCTCCCCTTTTATCAACATCAACCCCTTCGAGGTCACTGCGATATCTTCGGGGGTTGCTATGGAAACTACTCATTTCCATGTGCATTCCCTTTTTAAAAAAGTACTTTTTTATTTTAGAGGCTCCAGAAATCGTTGCTGGCATAAAACATCCATGTGACTTTAGTATTTTCACTTGTTTCATTTCAGCCACTGTTTTTGGACACTTAGTTTGAGTTGCAAGATCTACAGAAAGTGACTTTTTTCTTTAGATGTATCCAAAAAAATGGCAAAATGTGATATTTTAGGGTCCTCAGACACTTCATAAGAACTTGTAGCATGAATTCTTGTTCATACGACCTCCTTTTTATCTCATTTAGGGAGATATGTAGCCAAAAAAAAGACATTTATTTGGCAAAGAGGAGCTAACTTTTGCTGGCAAAGTATCAAAATTAAACCACAATTTTATTTATTTATACTTATTTTTTTGTTTGCTTTTCTTAGCATGAATATTACACAATGTTTGACCTTTTTGAATTAGAGAAAACTTAAACAACACTTCTGATGCAACAAATCACAGACAAACTAGCCCATTTAAATCATCCTTCACAAAAACATGGCCCGACTTTCACAAGTGAGAGGATTAAATAAACTGTTTCAGCAGTTTCATGCTCATAGCACCTTCCTCTAACTGTGACCTTTTGAAAAGTCACGTATAAAGAGGCATTGTGAGATATTTTGCTTTGAACCAGTGACGATATCAGGTTAAGAATATATCCAAAAAAACGGTTTTAGCATTTTACTTTTACCATATATTCATATAAGCACAAATGAATTAATACAAAGTGTGATGGAGGTTTCATTTGAACAGTCAAATCAAAGGGAATTTAGGTAAAGTAGTTGATAAATGATAAATACACCTCGACATGCTTTCAGAAGAGTGAACTGTCTTTGTGTCCGGGCTGACAAACTGCACAGCTGCCTCAGCTACGCAGGCAGAAACACGCAGTAACAACACTGTCGACTTTAGCTTTGATAATAGTGTGCATATAGGCTGTATAATGCGGATGTGGCCGTCTCTATATGAGGGTATTCACCGTTTTGTTTCACAAAAGCTTTGACATAAAAGCACTGAGCGACAGAGTGATGGGATGAGTAAGTGACCGAAAACTGAAATGAGAAGTCAAACGCCGAATCATCTGTTCCCTCACTGTTACAATAATATTGTGACAGTGTTTCTACTAATCTGCTGTGTGTCTGCATGCTGTTTCAAAGACCAACTTCTACTGAAGAGAACGATGAAGCTGTTCTGTATTTACGATTTGAGCTGAAGATGCTGGTTTTTGAGGAGACGCTTCATATTCAATATAGATGATTTTATCATTTTAAAATAAAATAGTTGATTTATTGGAAAGAAGAGTGACAAGTACAAAGTCTGACGTGGACCTTCCCACACTGAACTCTGCCCTCTTTTCTCATTGTTATTCCCTTTGACATGAAACACTGATGCTATTTGAATGACAGTGTGTGAAATATACAGTGAGAAGCTCTGCACCTTCACAGGTTGACTTGAGTCCTGAAGGAGAGGAAGCTGAGTGATGAACAGTCTCAATCCATCTCACATTTGAATATTTTATTAGACAAACAAAAATAGTTTTGGTTTTACAATTAAAACGAAGAAGTACACTGAGTGGAGAGCAAGATGGAGCCAATTGAAAAGTCCAAAAAAGTTACATGCAGAGAAGTTCAGCTCATTTGATATCAAAGAAAACCTGAAGTTCAACATCAACGGCCTGATTCGAGGAGGAGCGATGCTCTGTGGTTACACACCCTGACGAGTGTGTTGGTCAGCAAGCAACAAGACTTCCACATTGTATGAATCAGAACATTGTCAGTGAGCTAAACGGTAATCAAACCCCTGACTGTCACTTAAAGGTCCCCTCCACTCACTTGTGTTTATGTCCGCTGACATTTCAGACCTTGACCACACTGACTTATATGTGAAGAGTTTGTCACTACAGAGGTATCCTGTTCCTCTTGAGGGGCACAGTGTCTGCACACTTCCCTAACATCTGACATTCAAAGGTGACCCAGGAAGGCTTGATTTGATATAAATTAAATTTCAAAGCAGAACAGACCTGTTGGTACAGGGAGCGATAGGTTGAGTTGGCATATTTAAAGTTTCGACAGCAAACATAATAGACCGTGCAGGTTTTGGTGAGTCGAGCCTTGGAGCTTCCTTCTACTGTCTAATCAAGTTATTTTAACGTTCTGGCAGACATTATTTAATGTTTCACAACCTTGTCAGCCACTGCTTGTAAAAAGCTACGAAGCTAATAGATAGCATAACACAGAAAAGATGCTAATAACACTCACCATTCCTATTTACGTGCTAGTCACTGAGTTCGGTGCAAAACAGACTCTTTGTCTGAGTTTAAGTTCGAACGTTGGCTCTCCTGCGCACTGCACCAACAGTAAGCAATCAACCTAGAGCCCCTCATACCCCGCCCACCAATATTAGATTCAGAATTTATCAATGAGGGACAGAGAGTGATTGTGCTTCCAGCCCTTTTTCAGAGTTTGTTATGTTTTTGTGTTAAACCAAACGTGTCTGGAGGGGAACTTTAAAGAGCTTTGGCAGTCATTAAGAGGCGCTCCGTCACATAAAGAAGTGCTCTTTCTAACTTTTTTTCTCCAAACAGAAAAATATATTCAGTGGAACAAACTTAACCACTATAGAAACAGAAAAAAAAGCAAGCAGATTTAAAAATCACCAGAAACATTAAAACAAGATGATATATTATCCTTTCATCAAAATAAAATGTTCTTTCATTTAAAAAAAAAAGAAAAGAAAAGAAAAATAAATTGGCATGACCCTTTAAACAGAGCATTTTAATACCTAACCATAACCAAATACAGTTTTATACCACAACGGATATCCATCGTCTGAAAAACGAAGCCGACGCTTGTGTGACAGTAAAGCACAGCAGACATTTTTCTTAAGATGTTGATTTACAAAATGTAGGGTTTTTTTTATAGCGTAAACATCTTTTTTTTTCAACATGTTTATCGACCAGTTAATAGGTTACATTTGCTTCGAAGAATGTAGAAACTTGTGGAGTGAAATTTAGCAAATAAAAGTAAATAGAATATAAATTCTTATAATAATAATAATTAAACCAACACTTTGGTACTTTCTGTGCTGCTTTGACTGAAGAGCAGCTGTGCTCTTTAAATTCATAAAACTATAATCAACTCACTTGAGTCGTGAAAAATAAAGGCTCTTTTGGACTTTTCCAAACCAAGTGCAGATCCAGGTAATGCCCCTCTACGATGACTGGAAAAACAGTTTGAAGTCGTGTGTATAAACTGCCAAACAGAAGAGGATTTTCATCTTAAATTTTTTTTTTACTAGTTCACTTGTGTTTCTTTAAAAAAATTACTTTTGGATAAATTGAGAACTTCTAAACGCACTGAAAACAAGTCGATGAACTCCAGGAAATCACTTCACTGTGTTTTCACATGAAGGAATGCATGAAACAACCAAATACAGCAGCGCGGATGACACGGATGACATTATCAGGTAAACACGGTCGAGTTGCCTCGTTGCGGCTGGTGGTGGCTCTGCGGAGCGTTCGTGTGCACCTCGTCTGACCTCAGAGAAACTTGCTGGTTGCGAGACCCGGCTGACCCGCCGAGGATTTTTCGTAATCTCTGTACTCGAGTGGTACACTTTCAGGAAGCACCTGTACTTCCTCTTCCTGTTCCTCTTCTTCTTCAGCTGGCTCTCATTGGCTGGCTTCGCCCGTGCACAAAAGCAAAGCAGAGTGTGTGTGCGACACTTGAGTCTTTAACATGCAAAGAGCACAAGATAAGAACAAGAGCGAAACTGGCAAGCTCAAGCTGTTCAAAATCCCCGGGACACTTGTGAATTCAGCGTAAACCAGGCCTGAGTGAGCAGAGAAACAAAGACGGTCAAAGTAGTTTTTGTTCCAGAGTCTTTTTTCTTTTTTTTTTTTTTGTTAAGTCGGAGCAGTTAGTAAAAGGCACGGCCTGCAACCCCTGACAACAAACAGCCGCCGCTACTCGGCTTTGTGGCAGTAAATGTCCTTCAGCGCTTTCAGCTCTTCAATCAGGGTCTTGTTTTGGTTTTCCAGCACAGCCACGCGGTTTTCCAGACATTTGACATACTCTTTCTTTTTCCTGCGGCATTCACGAGCTGCCTCCCTGGAAAGGAAAGAAAGGGAAATATGCATCAGTGGTTTGATGACAAACTTAATTTAGGCTCCAAATAAAATGCAAGTTGTGCACAATCCAAAAGATCAGATGTTTTTATGGCTATCAGGTTCTGGTTTTATCAGTAAACCGCCTCCGTATTTTTGTCCATAGTTTTCCAGACGAGCATCTGTTTTCCTGCCGAAGCATTTTCTTATCAAACACTTGGACATCATTTGGAAAAGCAGCATGCTGCAGCTTTAAACTCCCCACTTCATTTGACTTGTTGCAAAAAAAAAGTGTCATCAACCTTCAGTACATGAAATCATTTAAAACATGGCTGGTAACGAGAACTTAATGAAAAGCCTATTTAACAGTAACACAAGCAGTTTTCACCTCAACATCAGAATCACCATCTTGCAGAAATACGCTCCTCCAGGATAAAAAAATACGACTCCAACATTAAAAGGCATTGAACCCTGAATGCTCTTGCCTCTGACATCACTGTGACTGAATTTGTGAATTAGTGTGCAATGAACATAAGCTTATTTTCTCTCCAGAAATAGTTACATACTTTGGCAACCCGACTCTCTCTCTCTCTGATCCCTTTCTGAATGAACTCGGCTCGTTTCTTTTACATCTTGTTGGCTTGAGTTTTGGCAGAGCGGCAACTAGAAACCTACAGCTCCACCCTCATCTCCAGCTCCTACCTGTTTTTCATCAGCCGGACCTCCCTCTTGCGGGTGATCTCCTCGGCGTGCTGTGACGAAGGGCTCTGCATGGTGCCTGGCGACGCCGCCATCACGATGCTCTGGGCGAGGCCGGAGTTGGGCGAACGCAGCTGGTAGGCGGGTATGTCTCCTGTGGCAGCTGTGGAGAAAGATGAACAAAAAGGCATCAGGACTCCAGGACTTGTAACTTTGTGCCTACATATATATTCTTTTCAAATTTTTCCGACTGTATTAACTATTGATTCAACCACACGGTCTGCTCCTTCACGTTTCCTCTTAAAAATACAGGGAACATGCGAGTATTTCACCAAAGGATGTCGGACAGAAAACTCTGGCCAAGATCGCTTATCCGCCCTCCTTCCTGCCTTAAAAGATGAATTACCTCTGACCATGATTGTCCTTTGTGAACGGGGATTTGTCCTGAAATGACCTGGCTTGTTGGGGGTTTTATTTTTCATATTTTTGTGTTTCATGATGTGTTTCTCCGCTATGTTATCAGGTCGTAGCCGTTCAACACAAAGGTGCAGAGTGAGCTGAGATTATTTTGTGCCATAAATAGAAAAAAATAAAGTTTGTGGAAAATGTTTTCTGAAATGTAAACTCATAATGTCTTCTTTTAACTTGATCGTTTCAAGGAGGGAAGCAAAACCCATGTCAGGTCTTAATGTTGCAGTTCCTCTATTGGCCACTAGATGTTGTCTCAAAAAATGCAGAGACCCCCGACTCCTCACAAAAACACAAAAAGAAAGTTTCCCCACTTGTTGAAATGTTCAGGAGTGCAGACAGTCTTTTTTTAAACTTGTGTGCTGTAATTGCTGACTTATGCTCTTAAATTACCTGATTGTGCACACAAATAAGTAATTAATGCACAGGGATTAGTGTCAGGTGACTGTAACAGAAGGAATACATGTCACTGTTTTCTGCGGCTGCTGTGGTGAATCATGGAGGAGCTGCAGGGTGTCAGAAACAGACAGGCTGCCGTTTTATGGAAACGACATGTTTGAAAATACTGAATCCTGCAGGTTTTACACATCGACCCTCAAATGTTACATGCACATGCACATGCACTGTGTAGACCAACGCAGAGCACGAAAAACAAAAAAAAACAGTAAGTTATCAGACCGACACCAATCTAATCTCTATCAGCTGTTTGGGTCATTGCAGTTTTTGCTATTGAGAGGTGATACAAGGACACTCTGAACAACGGATCACCTCTGACATCAATAACATACGGTAAAATATTAACAAGCTTGATTTGCATTACATAATGTTGTTATTTGTTAAAATTCATTGACCTGCCTCGAGTCTCACTTGATAACTTCACTCGTGTGTTTTCGAGGTGTTGTTCTGTTTATCTCAGCATGACCCGCTCTGTGTGTGTGTGTGTGTGTGCTGCTGATAAATGCTAGTTTGTTGTATCTGTCGGTAAAAGAGTGACACTGAGCGTAGAAAAAGCTGTTCTCTCGGTTGCGGTCTGTGTGCCGTTTGAACTGAGTCATCGATGAGATGACTCAACCGTGAAGCGCTCTGCCTGCTGCCTCGCAACATTTCACTTTCTGTTTTTCACTTTGTTCCTGAGAAGAGTATGTATTCTCCCGAACACACACACACACACACACTCATTCAAAATGAGACAGAGCAGGTGTACACACACACACACACACGCACGCACACACACACACTCCTCTCTCGCTGTGATAACACAGTGACTCGGGCTGTGCTGACGTCAGTGTGTGCGTCTCACTCGACCGTTTTGCATTCTCTCTTCCCTGCCTGGCCTCTGTTCCAGGAAACTGGAGTGACGTCAAACCGACGACTATCTTACCCCCCCCCCGCCACTGCCACCCACCCCTCCACCCCTTCACCCCCCCACCTCCTGCCTTTCTGCATAAACCACTGTCAGTTCAGAGAGCACACTTAGCATTCCTGTGTGTGTGTGTGTGCGTGTGTGTGTGTGTGTGTAATAGCAGGATACAGACAGACACGAACAAAGTTGAGCAAACTAACTACTACTAACACTTCTTGTTGACCCGTTAAAGCTGTTTTCTCCCTTTTTTTTTATTTTTATGGTCCAACCACAGAGCTCTGAAGTGTCACAGAGCTTTTTCCTGTGTTGAAATGTGAAGGAAAGTTGTCCAATCTGTGCTTTTCCTTCCTCTATTTCACGATTAAAGTCTTTTAAATGTGTCTTTTTGCGAGAATACAAACTGATCTTACAACTGGATACAGATATAAGACTTGATCTTGCAGTTGGACATAGAAATCATCACAAAAGCAGGTGTAACCTTCCAGATACTTCAAAAATCCTCACTGGAAAACATAACTGATACTATTTGCAACACATGCATTTCTCAATCAAAGACAGCAAGAGTAAAAAAAAAGACTTTTGCACATAAAAAATACATGTAGGAGGAACTCTACCTGACTCGGTCTCATCCCCGGTTACAGCCATTTCTTGTTTCCAATAATCCAGCACCACGGCAGCACAGAAACACACCTCAGCTCAAAAAAAAAACCACTCTTCTACCTTTTCCTCCGTCTTGCTTCACTGGCTCTCCTCTCTCTCCTTCTCCCTTTTTTCCTCCCTCAGCTCTGTCTGAATCAGAGTGGTCAACTCGTCAACTTTGCAGCCCGATTACAATTACAGGCATTGACATCACAATGACATCACTCCTGCCCGCTGAAGTCAGTAAAACACCCTGGATTAGAGTTCCTCCCTCCCCTCCCTCCTCCCTTCCCCTCCCCTCCCGCGGATCAGACGCTGAAATAGAGAAACACAATGTGAGCTGAGCAGGGAGGGAGGGAGGGAGGCAGGGAGGGAGGGGGAGCTGGGAGGAGGGGCGGAGGGAGGGGGGGTTGTATTTTTAGCACCAGTGACGCAACTAGAGAGACGCTCAACAAACAAGAGGATATTGTGTCCCAAGTGGCTGCCGTGCAAACTGTTGAACACACCGATCGGAGTTATTTGGTGTCTGTGTCTCAGAAAAGATGGAAGAAAAAAGATGAGACGGAGAATAAAAGATGATTGAGGTTTTTATGCTTGTTTAAAGTCATGACAACACGCTGCAGAATTCAAGTAAAAGAAGCAGAGGATGTGAGCTTTTTAATCAAAGCCTGTTAAAAAAATCACTCTTGCTGTTTCAAACGCTCAGTTTTCTGACGGGTCTTGAAGGGAAAATCTTCTCCCCTCGGAGGAAGTGAGGATTTTTTACATTTCTAGTAACAGTGACGGCCGTTTCTTTAGAATAAACTGGGCAAATAGTTCCCCTCATGTGGCTCGACTGTCTCTGAAGATACGAGCAGATTCGATTCTGTTGTCGACTGAACTTCTTCAAACACTGATTAAAGATGCATTTTATAATTAAGTTGAACTGCTTTAAGATGCGTTCTAGTTGATAATTTAACCGCAGAATTTGAACTCTTCTTTCTTCTCATCTGATTCAAACTATAAAAGCATAATGAACTCAGAAAAAACTCGCAAAAAATAAAAATTGTAGCTTTTAAGCTTCTTTTGTCTTGTTAAAAAACATACACACTAACTCTGTTACCACTTCATTACTTGTTTACTGTTGATGTGCAGCGTTTCAGTCCGACATAAACAGCCATAACAAACATGTGCATGATGTGTATCTGAGGGGATTTGTGTCTGATAGTTAACAGAGTCACTGAGTTAACACAGAACAGTGTGTGAGTTGTACTTGTTGTCATGATGTAATGTTAAAGAGGTTTTTGAATGACTGCTGCTTTTTCTTTATTAAACTGACTGAAAACCAAAACTCAGGTGACTCCCCAAGAAAATTCCTGTTTTTTTGTTCAGTTTTTCACTTTAGACTAAAGCGTTCTTTGTCACCAAGCAAAAGAAAAGAAAGAAAACTCGCGTTGTGTGGAAACTTGCTTGACTACAGTGTGAGTGCATTGATTGTGATTTGACATTTTCATAAGGAGTCGGACAAAAACCTCAAGGCAGAAACATCTTTTGTATTGCATTCAAAGCACAAATGTCAATACTTTTGTTAAAACATGCAGGTCCTTTAGATGGATTTTCTGGTCGCTGAGTTCTTCACCAGATGAAGAGATGAAGTCTGTTTTTGCATCGACATGATGGCACCTGTGATCATGGACACGCCGCAGTCAGTGTGTCCTTGTGAGAGAGCGAAGATAAAGACTTTGAGCGTCGCTTTATCTCTTTTATGTCTTTTGTCAAATTCTGTGAACTCTAGCACCTCGTCTTTCTGTTCTCTCAGGGAGAACAACCTTCGTTCTGCTCAGGTATTTCTTCTCTCCCACCCTTTTCTTCTGTCTGCAGAGTGCATGAGCAGACAAGCCCGTTCGCAGCTGATCACCACATCCACGCTGACTGAGAGAAAGGGGCTCTTTTTTTTGTTGAGTGAAGAGATCTAACACTCCCTTTCAAGGAGGAATTCACCTGCCTAAAGTGTCGGCGTGTCTTTCCACCGAAGTCTGTCTTTGTTAGAATAAAAACAAGACTTTTCAGCTGATTAAGAGGAAGAGCTGAAGAGGAACAGTTTCCTGTCTGAGGTGAAATGCTTCACACCATGAGTAACATCTCCAGCCTCTTCATGAGCCTCAAACGTGACGCAGAAGCAATCGGGGGAATCATCCTTGAAAAGTGTTCGAAAACAGGAAGAGACTTAAAAAAACTACTTAACATGTTTTTTAATGAACCGTCTGTCTGTCATCGTCTATCACAGACGAACTTCAATCAATCAGATCAACCATGTGACGTGATTGGAGAGCTCTACAAGTGAAACCAGCTGGAGGATAAAACTGCTGAATCCAGTCGATAAAAGAGTGAAAACATCTTCTCCACTGAGAAAAACCTTCTCTTCTTTCAATGAAGAAATAGCCTCCAGTCCTCATATCATGCTACTGTAGCATCTATGCTAACCTCTGTGGTCAAACAACTCAGTCATTTCTGTCTCTGGTCATTAGGCCACGCCCCACAGGACACTGATTGGTCCAAAAACAGTTGAAGTTTGAAGCCCAGCAAGATGGATTTTCAAGATCAAACTTAACCACAATGTTTCAAACCAAACACTGTTCTATCAAACTTAACCACGAGGTGAAATCCTCCACATCTGGGAGAGACATCATTAAGACTCCTCACTCTGCATGTCAGACACTCTGGACTCTTAATAATGTGCAATAACTACTTGATGTGTAATAATCCAGTGCAATAACTACATCCGTGTGCAATATTCAATATGCCATATTCTATATTTAAATTTTGGTAAACTGTTGTTTTATTTATAGCATTGTACACACAGAACAATGTACATTTATATTTATATTTAAGTGTTAAGATATATTTTATTTTATATTAGTACTTATGTTTAAATTTTATTGATATATTTTACACTTTCCTACTTCTTAAAGATTCTTGAATGGGAGCATCTGTAACAAAAGGCGATTTCCCCTCAGAGATCAATAAAGTATTTCTGATTCTGATTCTGATTCTGATTCTGAAGATGCTTCAGAGTGACGTCCTCTGCGATATACGAACACAGGAGGACGTCTCACTCCATCGCTCAGGATTTAAACATGTGCATGTTGAATCTGACCAATACCTGCTGAGCCTCACCTTGGATGAGCACCTGTCCTCCCTGGATGTAGTACTGCTGCGCCGCGTCTCCAGGTTGAGCTGCACACTGCAGGATCGTGGCTCCGGGCTGCGGGGCAGGAGAGCCGGCCACCGTCAGGGTCTGCGCCCCCTGGAGGGCTTCAGCTCCGGGGCCGGACAGCTGGATGGCTCTGCCCTGAGAGACGGCGACTGTGTGTGTGGGGGACAAAGTTCAGCTTCAACTCGGGTTTTTTTAAATCCAAAACAGATGAGATGAGCGAAGTCAGAGGAGCTTCAAGACGTCAGGTTGGGAAAATAAAAGTTCGTTCATGTGTCTCATTGAATCTTTGGCAAAAATATGAAGAAAACAAACGGTCTAAGATTGAGTGAAGAGAAACTGAACGAGAGAAATTGACTACAATTCCCAAGAAGCACTGCAGCGAGACATTTTTCATCAATCAGTGATGTTCCTGTGCGGCTAATTTGCGACAAATGCAGCAACAATGATGCTGTTTATTTTCCCTGATTGACTCATCGAAGCTTTGTGAACGTTCGACAGCTCGGATTGGTGCTTCTGGATGGACTCCACGCTCTCCATGGCAACAGCACCGAGGCACCTGGCCACTGTTGTATTTTGAGCCTTTTTGCCAGTGATAACTAACAGAAAAGATGATGACAAATGTGTAAATAATATCATTGCATCGTCCAGAAGGGAAAAAACACTTCCATCCTCACTGATTCTGTACAGGAAATGACACATTTGCATTGACACACTGAACTCTGATTGGTGGATGAAGTGAATACTGTGTTCATGTGTGCACTGACTGTATTGTCCTGTGCTGGTCTGGTAGATGGAGGTCGGCTCCGGCGCTGAGGCGGCGCTGGAGTCCGGCGCCTCCTCCTCCGTCCTCTCCTCGTCGATTTTAGGAACCGCCGGGGGGTCTGACGAAAGCTCATTGAGTATTTTTCTGCGGGGAGAAGAGGATTCCTCACACAGACAGCTCAATATGATCAGACTTTACACTTTACACACCGTGTTCTTGTTTGCTGTCGACGTCTTCTCACCGATAAGACGGACGCCGGGACAGGATCTCCCGTCTCTTCTGGGTGTCTGTGACTGACTCGCCATCCTCCAGCTCTGCCACGGTGGCAATCTGGAGAAAACAAACAGCATTTAAAATTGTTTTGTTATTTTTTTTTCTTTAACATTTTGACATTTTGGCAACATCTTTGTTGTTAGGTGTCATTATGAAGGAGGGGAGGAGGGGGGGTTGCTTTCTGTACACAGAGTTTCTTGACAGAAACAAATTATGAAAGGGAAGGATGACGTCAAAGCAGGACTTTATTTTGAAGCTTAATCTTTTTAACCCATCACATGTCTGAACAGAGTCCTCACAGAGCTCTACATGCTGTGGAAGTATTTGTAAGATGTGTGGCAATAGCAATAACACATGGAGGGGGGAGCTGAAGTGCCACGCAGAGCGACGGCCAGTCGGACTTTTGCTCTCTTTTGTATCAGCAAAACGTGAAGTATTCATGTTTAAACGTTCAAAGTCAACAAAAGACACCAGATAACTTTCCTCATTTTCACACCATGTATTTATTCAACCAGAAAGACAACAATTTTAAGGATTAGGAGTAAAAATAATTGACTCTGTACCCTGGTTTTAGTGGTTAGTGGTGTGGTTAAGCAATGACACACATCAGGCTGGAGGTCAGTTTGGGGATTTCTCTATTTATAATGAACTGAATGGTACGATTTTATCATTCTTAGTATCAAATTACTTGTTTTAGTTCCTTTATTTCTATCTGTCTTATATTGATATGGTGTCAAAAGCTATAATTTCTGTTCGGAACCAATAAAAAAATGTTCAAAAATAAAAAATAACGGCATTTTTACCTGGAGTCAGTGAGGTTTTATGACTCACATTAATGCGTAACAGTTGCGTGTTATCAAGACAAAGGTTGCATTGGCACCGTTACAACGTCTGAGCCTGACGAGACTAAAATCTGATCTATGCCAAGTTGAAAACAAGTGTGTCCACGTCCATTTATTGAGAAATACGTGAGTAGAAGGAAGTCCTGAGGAGAGAAGCTTCTGCTTTTTAGGTTTATGCTCTGAAAGCAGACATTTATGAAAAAAGAGCCACTTTTTTAAATCTTGAATCTGTGACCGTGTGTCAAGCATCTGGCTCCAGATGTTCAGCTCAGGAAACAAAACTCTTAATAATCAGATCAATCAGAATCGTGCTTTAAGATCAGAACATCTAAAGACCTACGTAATCATCGCCCTGAAAGTGAAGCCAATACCACAATGAAGTCAGCCTTGTTATTGATGAAACTCACTGATAGCACAGAGTACTTTGAAATCAGTTAACAAAACCATGCTGTGGTTGTGCTGCGTCAGCTCTCTCACCCTGCAGTTTTGCAGGTCTGATCTCTTTCCTGACCGATTTCTGCGTAAAGATGCTTCTTCTGAAATTTTGAAGTTCTCTGCGCTCTCTCCAAACAAGCCGCACATGTGGGGAAATCTGCTGCCAGATCTTACCTGATAAAAACGGAGGGGAGTTTTTTTTTTGTTGTGTTTTGTTTTTTGGTTTTTTTTAAATTTCCCATCTATGAACTGTTTTTCTCAAGTGCTGAAAAATACTGAAAAGTCTGCGTCTGCACTCCATCACTGGGTGAAACGGTCACTTTATGACTTTTAACCGGGGTCTCACTCGGCTTCAGCCGGCAGGTCAGTGCTCTCCGGCGTATCGTCCCGCCCAGACACAACAAACAACAACAACAACAGCAGCAGCAGCAGCATATCTGGAGTGTGAAGGTTAGACTGATGGGCTTAAACCTCAGCTCCTGATACTCACTGCAATCCTATTAACAGACGCACAGCATGAACTCAACAGCACCTGCGACACATGGCGCCTCATTCACTTACAAGCCGACTCTGACATCACAACCTGCACTGTCAGACTCGAGAGACTCGAGACTTGTGACTTGTTTTGACCAGCTTGAGACGTCACTTTGAGTTGTCTTGTACGACTGAAGACCAGACTGGAGACTTGCTGTGACAGACCACGGACTCCACCTCTGACAGACTGACAGATTTGACCTGGATTCGTCTTTGATGACTTCAGACAAGACTTGGGACTTGATTTGACAGACTATGGACTCGGCTTGGACTCGACTTAAAAGACCTGAGACTCAACCTCAGACCTTTTCTGACGTTATTTGAATTGACTCAAAAAAAAGTCGAGAATGGACTTGGGACTTGACTCCAGTGACTTGAGAACCAGCTCTGTCACAACTGAGACTTCACTGGAACGGCATGAGAGTCGACTCACATGACACTTAATGAGGCTGAAGCTTGAATTAAAGTAGATATCAGGGCAGCAGCAGTCTCACCTGAACAGTCTGGACTTGTGGTGACTGTATGACGGAGGTCTGAGGGGCCTGGATGACCCCTTGGACCTGCACCGTCTGACCGTCAGACAGCTGCACAACAGTTACACCCGCTGCCACTGACTCCTGCAAGCACGAATCACAACATCGACACCAAAAAAACATAAATTTTTTAAGCATTAATCGTGTGTTATCACCATCTCCGTCTGTGTAAATCACTAAAACACTTCATGACGAGGTGTGTTTGCACCTGAGGAGGGGCTGCAGGAGACAGACTGGCATCACTGTGGTTCTCCTCTCCATCCGTCACCGAGTCATTCAGACTGTTGTCCAACTGAGGGGAGACGGAGTTTTCCATTGTCACCCTCCTGGACAGACAGACAGACAGACAGACAGACAGACAGACGAGCAGATTGTTAATACAAATACTGAGGCTGAGACTTTATTTTCTTCTCCAGGACCTTTGTAAGATGTTTATAAGATGGTCTTTTCATTTGATACCAAACCAGACAAGTTAGACAGCATTTGCTCTCCAGAACCCCCCTCCCTGATCCGCTCCTGAGCACCACTGAAGATTAATATGATTAAGAAGAAATTAAAACAAGCTACAGCTTTTTATTCCCAATAGCAGAAAGGAAATGGGCACAGCCAGACCTCCCTCCAGCTCTGAGCTCTGAGATACCACCAACATCTCAGAAACGTTCTCATCGGGGACCCTCATTCACAGCCACGGGCCCCAGTTTGATCATGATTTACTCAGAGTAAAGCTGCCTTCTCTCCTCTACTGACTGTGTTAAGCATCTGATTAAAAAGTGTTAGCCTGTCCTAATGCAAATGTGAATTAAAAAAAGATTAGAATTGAATTAAAACATGATTTCCCCCCCAGAAATAAAGAAGAAGTTTCTCCAAAAGTGTCAAAGCAGAGGATATTTCACTTTCATTTAGAATTTATTTTTCATTTTTATCCTTTTTTTCTTTCTTTCTTCTTTTTTTTTGTATTACTGCACTTTCAATTATCAAGTTCAACACATTACTCAGTATATTTCATGACTGCACATGTCACTTCCTCGTTTTTAAGACACAAAGAGAAAATAAGCTGTAATAACTTCTCCTACATGTTGAATTTTTTTTACACCATCATTTTGAACGGTGCTTCCTTCAAAAATAAAATTAAAAAAATCAGAAATAAATACAGTACACATATATTGGAAGTTTCAAACTTAAACGGAAGTGCGGATCATTTTTTAATAATTGTATATATTTTTTTTTAAAAAAAACATTTTATTTTGAAGTCACACCTCCGGCTCAACTTCCGATAAGGATCTCAGTCCGTCACACTTGACAAAGCCTAATAAGCAGAAAGGAACTGCTGCCAGCGGCGCCGACTGAGAACATTTTTCTACCATGTTGCTCCGCTAATTCATCAGCCTGGTGGCGAAGCGAAGTTGCAACGAAAAGTTTCGCACCGCAGCCGCGTTTGCGCACCGCCCTCCGACTCTGCCCGACGGGTGCTGAGCAAAAATGTGACAGCTTTGCAGTGACTTACCGAAGTTTTACGTAGTCTGACTCGTCACTAATTACAGTATGGGTGGACGGCCTGTGCCTCCGCTCACGTAGGTTCACGTCAGCGCTGATGATGCTGTGCCGAAAATGTCGACCGACGAGTCAGTTTTACGTCGAAGAGTGCGGAGGCGGAGCGAGATGGTTCGCTCCGGCCTACTTCCGCGTTCGCTTCGCGGCGAGTGGACGAGCGGCTGTCGAAACCCACAAAAGGGGATTTTAAACTGATGTTTAGTAAGAAATCAGCAGCTTCTTGGCACAAAAATCGGACTTTTAGGTGAATGTAGAGCTGTAAAGATATTTTTTGTTTTTATTTTATTTTTTTAATTCTTGTTTGCTGCTCTGTTTACTCTGTTTTGGGCCAAAGCACATTGATCACTGGTGCATAATCAGTGATTAGTTAAGTTCAGTTAAAACACATTTCAGTCTCCGGATTAAGAGAAAATAAGGCTATTAATACGTGCGTGATATAACGTGAAGCTCACGTATTATTAAATGCTTTTCAAGTTACAGCTAATAAAAATTGTATATTTATTAATAAGTTAAACAGTGCGTCTTGACCTAAAATTTCAATAACAATTAAACCATGGATATCATTAAGTCAGCTTTTTATGAACCAATTTTATCTTTTTAGTGTGTTACTTTGTTTTGTTGTCGTCATGGAGGTACACACAGGTCAGACTAATGATGCCACCTACTGGCAGAAAAGGGTAAAACACTTAAAACACTTAAAAAGCAGTTTGTCCCAACATTTGGGTCAATATTACATTTTATTTTAAGACAGAAACAATAAAAATGTGTAAAGGTAGAATAAAAAGTGCAAAGTTCATAACTAACACCAGACTCTGGTAGAAAAATTGATTTTTTTCCATCACATGTATATTATATAACACGTTGGGTCTGTGCTTCAATAAAAATCTTCTATCACATCACCAAAATTCAGTGTTTCAGAGATTGTTTCTGTTGGCAACAAACTTTTATGCCAGTTTTAAATTCATTTTCACCCTTTAAAAGATAAAACAGAGGAAAAAATATGAAAAACTACATTAAAAAATCATAGTTGGTGGGGTATGTTTCATCAAGGCTTAAACAGGAAGTGATTGTCTACATCTTTACCTGCATAACTGTGAATTAAAAACTAATTATAGTTTAAAGCATAGATATCCCACAGTCTAAGGACTGAAAAACTAAAATTATTGTGATCATGAATAAGTCTTAATAAGACTGTATTACAAGCTTTATACACTCTAAACGTTTTTCTAATCGTTTCATTATGATATGAAGGTGTGTAAAGTGCAGCGGGTGTGCTGTAGAATATGTTCTGTACTCGCTGAATTCCTTTATTTAGATCTGACTCTGGCTGACCCCTGAGCCGCCATCTGTCCTCCTGCGTGCCAGCAGAGGTCGTACTGTTTAAACACTGCCCCTGCTGTCATCAAAGAGCACTGCTCTGCGTGGCCAAGCCCCTCTCTTAATCTCTTAAAAGTGCGATGAAAAAAGCTACTAATTCATCAATGAGCAGGGCTGAATGAGGTGTTTATAAGCTGTATAGTGTAAGAATACAACACACATCAGCTGCAGTTTGTATTTTGTACATTATAAATGGATAAAACTTAAATTTCTGCATTTTTTGGACAGAAATGTACCAAACTTTCCTCCAAAATTGCAATAAAGTTTCCTATTCAACCTTGTATTCTGACTTTGCCGTCAGTTGTCCCATGCAAAACTCTTTATACATCCTTAAAAAACTCATTTTCAACTGCAACCGCAACTTCCTTTTTGACTTTTTTCTTTCATTATTAGGCGTCAATTATCATTTTTCCCACAAAACACTTTTGCTATTCTTCATTTTGTGTCACATTCATCTAATTAATTGAGCTGTAAAACATCAGTTATTTGGCCTCTGTCCTCCTCTCCCCACTGCTTACCCTCTGCTCCTTTCTCCTCATCCTCCATCTTCCTCCTCCCTCCTCCTTCATCTCCTTGGCTTGTCCTGCAGTCTCCAGATGGTCGAGCACCAGCAGCAGAAGGGGGACCCTCGGGGGGCACAAAGGCCTGACAGCAGGGACCCAAATATGACCTGGAGCAGACAGCTCTTTAGCACAAAATTAGCCTGGGATGAACGCGTAACACAATTACACGCTGTTAATACCATCAAAGAGGTATTTGGACGTCCGTTGTGGTTTTTTTACAGCTTAACTGGACTAATTCCTTAAATTTCACAGTCACTTCAGAAAAGCTGAAGTTTGACATTTGTTAGAGGTCAAGGTGCTGGAACTTCTTTCATACTTACTGCGTTCATAAAAATGCATAAAATTACAGATGTTATGAGTCAGATAGAGATGATTCTGCACAAAATGACTGTGATGATATAACGACGCAACTGCTGAATTTCTTGCATCATGAACTCCAATATCAGAAGATTAACATTGAGATGTCTGCAGTAGATGTTTGCAGGTCGACCATGTAAGAGGCTGCAGAAACTGTGTCTGAGGGCTTCATGAGGTTTGCAGGCTCATGTCCCTGTTATTACAGGTAGCAGGTGTGTTTGTTGTATCAGACCTGTTGCATGAGGCAGTGCTAATGTATTAGAGTTTGAAAAAAAAGTCAAATTTATCAGTAATGTTGATGTAAAACGGAAATTATTACATAAAAACATCATGTTAAAAATGTTTATGATAAAACTGATGTTCCAAATTAAAAATTAGCTACATTTTGAGTGAAGGTTCAAACTAATGAGGTCTGAAAATCATGATGAAGGAATAACTTACCTCTATGCACCACAAGAGGTCGCCACTGATCCAAATATGATCCTCTGTCAGACACGAATGTCATATTTACACTCACACATATTTAAGTGACAATTTTAAATTTTACTGTTTGCAATAATGATTGCTCTTTAAATAATATCATGTATGTGCTCCAAATTATTTGCATTAAACTTGTAAATCACATGCATCACAATTATGATCAAATTCTAATCGAAAACAACGATTTTTTTGAAAAGCGAAACTAGAAATCTAGAAACTATCACTCAATATTAGAAACAAAACAGATTATAACATAGAAAACTCAGCATATATACATTTTCTTAGCTTGCAGAAATGAATCATGTTGTATTTGATGCCACTTTAAGAGGTGAATTTCTCACCTTGAAGTAAAAACATTAAATAATTTGTGTATTTAAGGATCTTAACTCATACATACGTCTTTCTATTGAACGTGACACGTGAGCCTGTGCTGATTTACTGTCTGTTAGTGTTTGTTAAACGACTCCTTGTTCCTCTCTGAGCACTTCTCCACCATAACTCTAGTAAAACAATCACTCAGCAAGGTGATTTCGACCTTTGACCTCACCACTTCACTTCACCGCTTGTAAAAATGACACACATTCCACCGGTGGATTGCAGGTGATGCTGCGACGCCGTCAGCAGACCTCGTTACTATAAATAGCCCGTTTATTAGTTATATTACAGCTGTGATTGCACGTTTCCTCTGTGTTACCTTCACTGAACACCAACACGAACGAGTGTTCATATCCTCCAGAGTTGAGGCGGTTTAACCTGTTGTGACAGCTGCTGAGGCTGTGGTTGGTGGCCCGTGAGCTCCAGCTGTGTTAAGAGTCAAAATAGTCTCACAGCTGCATGCTGGCCCCTAAACGGTGAAGTGAGGTTCTACGTAAACCTCACACACACTTTCCATACTTGACTTTAAATGGCACTCCTCTCTTTTTTTACGTTCTCACTGACTGAACCTTGGCTTTACTTACACGCTTCCATCAGGAGGACAAACTCTCTTTTGTCTTTTGTTTTTTTCTGCAAAAGATAAAAACATCACCTCAAATCTGAAAAGTGACACAGACACGAGGAGTTAAAAGGGAAACGCTCTGCAGGCTCAGGTGGATGTTTCTAACATTAGCCTGGTCCCTTTGGTGCAGGCGTGTTCAGCGGTACGAGCCCATCCATGTGGTCCATGTGCAGCTGTTCCCAAAAGCTCCCCAGATGGATTTGGACTGCTTTTCATTTAGGGGTTTGGTTCAGTTTCAGACTTGAGTGGAACGATGGACTGAAATAGGAAAGGAGCAGGTGCACAAGAAGCCCTGTGGCTTTTAAACAAGTGCTGATGTATCATTAATGCAGTAATAAAAATATATACATTAGCGCTCAGGAAAGAGAAACGTGGGCCTGAAATATGCTCACTCATAATAGCTGGATCCCTGCACTTGATTTACATATAAAGTCAGTTTCTATTAGCAGATATAATCTCTGCATAATCCTAATTCTAACCTGAAACAAAGTGGGACAAAATGATGTCACTTTTGAGGCTTTTACTCATCTACTAGTCTTGCGAGGACGCGTCTATAAACAGCTGTGACTGTAATCTGCAGTTTTTTTCAATGAATATATTGTTATAAATATCTTTTTAAGCGCTGCTGTCCTCGGTGTGAGGGCAACATTGCTTCCCTGCGCGCCAAACATTACCCATCCTGAACGCAGCAGGGGGGGAGGCTGCATCTGTGGCCTTCCCTGCTCCTCCGATGCCTTCAATGTGCGCTCGTAAACTCCAGCTTCAAAAGTTAGGAGTCTCACATGCGATTTCTTTCCAGCAGTTTGCATCATGCAGTTGGGAATTATTCTGTCATTCCTTAAGTTTAACACATTGTTCACTGTTTATTGTGACAAAAATTCAGGTAAAAGAAAGAAATATTGTACATTATTGTCTATGTTGTATTTTACTGTATTATATTCTGTTCAACTACGGCGATGCATCAACACTACAAGATCATAATACATGTGTAGAGTCACTGTTATGTAAAACCATGTGAAGTGAGCTCATAAAAACGGTGAAACTTCGTGACAAAACATGTTCCAGCTAATCCAAGAAGTAATGTGGGAGACCCACAAAGAAGAACGCATCCTTTAGTTTATAAAAAACACTTTAATTTATTTTTTTTTAAATATATAAATGATTTTCTCTGGACAGGAAGGTTATGGATTTTTTTAAAATGTAAAGTATGCATAACAAAAGCTGTCAAACAAATGTAGTGCTCCTTAAAGTTGTGAAATCAGGTGCACAAACATAAAGCTGCATGAAATGACAAAACTTTTGTTAATATAAGAAGCTCCGAGTTGTATTCAGTTTAAGTTCCTCGCTTCTAATGTTTTAAAATTATCTTTTTTATTCGCATTAAATATTCAAAGGGGAATTACGAGCTTCCCGACGGCACCTGAACGCAACGCGTGACCGAGCATTAGCTCAGCGGAGAGGCAGAGAGACAGGGATTGGGACCGAGAGAGCGGAGGAAGGAGCGAGAGAGAGAGACGAGCTAAACAGGTGGTCTGAAAACACACGGAAAACAATGTCGACCGGCGGGGAGCAGCGGAGAGACCGTCAGTCCGCGTTTCTGTGAAGGAATACCGGGACAAACGCGGAGCCGAAGAAACAAACAAAACAAAACAAACAACAAAAAAAACCCCATGCTTCTTTTTTATTTTCACACGGATTTCTCCTCCTCCTCCACCACCTCCTTCTCCTCCTCCTCCTCCTCTTCTTCTCGGTTTTACTCCGAATCTGGGCAAGATCTCGGATACTAAGACCATGAAAGTCACGGTGTGTTTTGGCAGGACCCGGGTGGTGGTGCCGTGCGGGGATGGGAATATCAAAGTCCACACGCTCATCCAGCAGGCTGTCATGAGATACAAGAAGGCTATCGCAAAGGTAAGTAGCGCCTACTTTTTTTTTTTTTTTTGCGGCTTTTGTTTTCCTGGAAACAATGTTGCGACGTACGGAGGAAAGGGGGGGGGGGTTGGAGGAGGCGGGGGGGGGGCTCTGCAGGCGCACTCAATATGGCGCTAACTTAAAATAAATGCAAAGAAGAAAAAAAGGGGGAAAAATTCTGCGGTGTTCTGCTTCGCGTTGCGCAATTAGTTCGTGCGGCGAACGCAGACGGGCTGCATGCGCGTGCTGTCCGCCCCGTGTAGCTGCTTTCAAAGAAAAGCGCACCGCCATTGTGGTTCTTGTGTTTGTAAACCCACTAAACTTCCTCCGGGATTCGGACCGTGGCACCGAAAGTGCTGCGTTTGTTCCGTGCAGCTTCTCTTTCCTGCAGCTTCTGAAGCACAAACACCACGTTTTTTTGTTTGTTTCTTTTAACAGACTTAGTAACCCGGTTGTAAGAGCTCTGTTCAAAACCTCTGAAAGTTGCCAGCAGAGATTAGCCGACTAGCAAGTTAGCCAGCGGGCTGCAAAAGTAGGGCTGCAGTCTGAGGCGTTCAGGCTCCAGTGCAGAGCGGTGTTATTAGACCGAGGCAAATCCTGTATCATATCATATCAGTCTCCACTCTCCTGTAAGGTGTCTGCAGCGAAAAGCATTAAAAGTTCCTCATTATTCGTCTTGTAATGCTCCTATTATGTTGTCAGGGAGAGTTAGCTTCACTGTGCGAGTGAAGACAGAAGACGAGAGTTCAGATCAGTGAGTGATGCTTCAAATGCAAGAGGATGAAGAGCAAGAACACAGGCCTTTATTTCCTTTTTGATAAGCAGTTCTACTGGATTAAATGCAAAGTAGGAGAAGATGCCTTTGAGTTGCATGGCTGTGTGAGCAGACACCAGGCCCTGCAGGACACGGAGGGAAACTGCAGTGCCAAGCTCCAGCTGACTGGTGCATTCATGGACCTGACACATAAATCTTGGAGATAAAAGCCGAGCTAAGAAAACTTGTAGCATGATGTTGGGGTAGCAGCTGATAACCTCTGAACTCGCCTGGTGCGTTTATGTGCAAGGTTCTCAAATGATTAGATCAGATAAGATGGGACTCGTTATTCTGTTTTTTTAAATTCTTATTCTTAGAAATAATGTTTGTTCAATAAAAATTCAATTAAACCTAGTCATTTTTAGCGTCAACGTCACTTTAATTTTTGCTTAAATTCATTTAAAAATACAAACTTTCTGCACATAGAAGATCTTAATTTGCCCCACAGTCACTGAATGAATCCAAACACTTAAATTGTGCATAAATTTACAAGGTCACCTCCAGCTTTTTGATTATTTTTAGGTAAATTAAGGTCAGTAATCAATGCTAATTGGTAAGTGGATTAATCTGTTGTTTAAGGTACAAATACGCTACAACAGCTCCTCAACTTCCATGAATATTTAACACACCTGCCCCTCCATGTGTTAACTTTAAGGGCGCCTCTTTTTCGTTGTAGTGATAGTGACCTAGAAGTCATACTGTATCCTCCTCTCATTTAAATAATTCAGTGTGAGCAGACAGAGGGAGTGCATGAGAGTATCTGCACGGCTGAGAGGCAGGTAAAGAGCTGCCGAGTTACTGCCTCCACCTTCCACCTTCCACGCAGAGAGAGCTGAACTCTTCTTTGACCTCATGCAAATTAGGATTTTTACTCTTATAATCTTAAAAAAGGGCAGACAGACTTGTTCATCCTCATAAATTTAGAAATAAGTGTCAAGATAACGTTGTTTTCTGAGAGAAGTCGTGTAACATAAAGCATGAAGTGGCTATTTTAACATGGTTTTATAACTTTAAATATTCTTATTTTATCACTTTTGTGCATCCTGAAAGAAGTAAACTTGGGTGACGGAGCGGAAATTGAATATTTCATTAAATTTCCAGGCATTGTTTGACAGTATGGAAGTATAAAAAGTATTAAAACTAAAACCTAAAAGAGGAGACGAGGCCTCTGTGAAATAAAGTCAGTAAATTGTATCACTTACCTCCAACAGTCATCCAATATGTTTAAATATTACAATAAACAAATTCAACATGATGTTTAATATTCTATCATACATCAATATTCTATTTTTTTCCTCATTCTTCTTATGTTTTTTCTAAAATATGATCTCTTTTATAAAAGCCAGCAGTGTTGCGTCAGGCTGGAAGCTCAGATCGCAATGGGAACTGCATTTAAAGCTTATTATCACCACTTAAAAAAAAAAAAAAAGGCATTTGTCTGGAAAACCCAGCTGTGCTGCTGTTTATTACAGCGGCTGAACTGTTTTTTGTGGCTTAAAAAACGAGACCACACCTTCTCAGTTCTCATTCTGTTTGAGAACTGAGAGCTTTGATCGAAAAATACCCAAAAACAGAAATATATAAAAAGAAACGCTGGAGCTCCTCATGAACTTCTCACCCACCGTCTGAAAATACAACGCCCCTCGTCATTCAGTCGCCTCAGATCCACGTTTGTTTTCCTCGTCTCAGCCTCCCCACCTTTCATCTGACCGGGGTTGGACATTTTCACGTCTCATGTGTAGCAAGTGTCTCAAGACGCCTTTGGGTCACAGATGTTGTGTTGAATATCACAGCTCTTTTTTTGGTCAGGCCGCCTTAATAAGAGGCTCAAATTTATGTTGGTTTTCCTGCTTTGGTGTCTGTCTGGCCCCCTTTTTTTTTTTTTTTTTGTAACTTCCCTGTCATTAGAGAGGAATGCATCCTTGCAGAAAAGGAAAAACAGTCCGCTTCTGAGGGCCTAAACCATCTCATAACTTTGGAATTAGAAAAGATGAGGACACCAGGATGAGTGTTGAGACGCTGTTTGTACAACACTCACACAGAAATCTCACCGGACTTTAGGGAGGGAACAGTTTCGCCAGTTTTTAACGTCTCCAGTGTCGGATTATTCTCTGCTGCTCTTTTTCCTTCCACAGATCATAGGGTAGATTTTCACTAATGTTCACCCATTTCACTCCGGCTACGTGTGGCTAGCATTTAAAATAACAGCTTTAACTGGAAAACAGTGCGGTGATTTAATGCTCCAGACCCTCGAGTGACATAAGCGTTGGCACATCAGAAGAACCATGAGATTTGTCTTTGGACTGCTTCTAATGCTCAGAAACCTCCGGGGGGGATATCAGGTGTCTGGACTGTTGTGTCCACACCAACACACACTAACACAGCAACACACAGCACATTTCCATTCACAGCCTCACACTGCTGCAGCTTCCTCTGCCGGAGTCTCAGCCATTGTGTACATACTCGAGTGTTGAGGCAGACAGATTTAACATGACTTTGACCTGTTGCAGACAATAGGAGCAGGTGTGTTCTGTTTGTCTGGTTGAGTAATGGCATTTTTTTTTTTTTTTGGAGACATGCAGTTGAATAATTTGGCAGTGCTGTATTTATTATATAATTTATTTCAGGGCTCTACAGAGACAAACAAGACTGCAAATCATGTTAATTTTTAATTTATGTCAGATGCTTTTCAGTAGTTTGATATTTATTGAAAGAAAATGGTTCTTATGTCTTCACATTGCTGTTTTTTTAACTGATTAGCAGTCATAACAAAAGTACATAAGACAAAGAAAAGCATTTATTTCTCACATTTGATTATCTAAAACCAGAAAATTCTTGCCGTTTGTTCGATCAATCAGTGAAATGGTAGATTTGTTGTGTCATCATGATATTTAAATGCCAAAGTTACAGCATGATGAGGTGCTGCCTACAAGAAGGACTTTTCTATCTATGTCCAAAATCTATGATGATATCTGGTCTCATTTATCTGTTGAGCACAACCTTTTATTCATCGGCTGCTTTGATGACACAATGTGTAAAGCATGTAGTTTCACTGGTTCAATTAAAAGTAACCGGGTTTAAATATAACCAACTTTAATGTGGATTAATCTCTGAAAATCATCACATTTGAGCAGTTCTGCTGTTGACTGACTCCGGTCTGTCAGCTTGTGTTTAATCTTGTCCCAATGCCATTGCAATGTGCTTTAGCGTGCTCAAGATAATATTCAATTCATTGAACAAATGACTGTTATTAATTAGTGTGCAGGAGCCTTTGATGGCACACGAGGCCTGGAGATAAGCAGTCCTGCAGGCTCTGAGAGTTAACTGCTGTTGTTACGCTCGTACAGATTAACATTTTCCTCGACACTAATATGTCACGTCTTCAAAGAAAACACCCCCCCACTTCTGAAATTGGCCCCATTTTGCTCGATAGGGAGACATAACTGCGTGCACGAAAGGGGTATTAAGCTCAATGTGATCAAAAATAGACAGGATCACAGTGCCATGTATTCAGGAGTGCACAGAGCCAAAGCTGCAGCATGCTAACAATGACAGAAGAGAAGAAGAAGAAGAGGAGGCATCTCTGCTGAGGCTGGTTTCACTTTGGGTTTGTTTGTTTGTCAGGGTTCATACCTGAGTGTGTCTGCTTCACCACAAACATCATTGTTTCACTTTTAAAGCTGCCTGTCAAAGTTCCAGCCTGTAGTTTGTGAAAACTGCATCTGCTCATCACAGATTCCAATAAACTGTATCGGCAGCCATTTTTACACATGCATTATAATAGCAGATCAACGCACAGGTGGGTGGCCCTCCATTTGGCGGTGCTGTAGGTGAGTGCAGCAATTTTTTAAAAGCTGCAAAGAAAGCTTGAAACAACTGTGTCTTAAGCCTGCATAGCACCCTGCTCATGCATCAGTGAGGCTTTTTATCTCCTGCTTTCTTGCTAACAATGCAAGAATGGCACTAATGATGTTATCATGTGGGGCTTTCCGAAGCGTTTCCCTGTTTCCACGCCGTTGGTCAATTGTGCTTATATTAGTTTGTGCATGAGGGACATTCGTATGAGGCGTATTTAATACACTTATTCAAACTCTTAAGATGTTCATATGTACCTGGATCTACCTCAGAACAATATTATCCAAGTTAAGGACGGATGCTCTCATTCATGTGAACCAAAATAAAAGGTTAAGGCTGATTTTTTTTGTGTTTTTTAAATTTTCCATTAGAATTGGACCTAAAATGTGGACGTTAAACATTAATGTAGGTGCAGTCGAGCTACCTCATGTCAGGTCGTAAGCCCAAATAATTTTACAGTTCATCTGTTTGATCCTCATGTCACCAGGCTGTACCAGTCAGGGGTTCCCGTTTCCAAAACGGGCACAATGCTGGATTAAAAGCTTCACGGATGATCCCCGGGCCGCTGACTTTGCCCTTGACCAAACTACTGTGAAAAATGTCCTAAAACATGACCTGGCACAGTATTTCATTTCCTAAAGGAGTCAGCTAAAGACACTCCGGAATGGACTGAAGGAAATTAGCCATGTGAGGCTTCCTGTGTGTGTCGGAGGGAAACGGGGCACAATGGCTTCATGCATGATTAAAAACCAGATACAAATAGATTCACATCGTTCATCCTGCTGCAAAACCTTTACAAATAAAATCTATCTCTTAAAACGGAGAGTTCTATCACGTCACCTGGCGTTACGTAAAGGGCTTTGAACAACAGAAAGATGATTGCAGTCAGCAGGTGCAAAGTTTATCTTTTTCCTCAGGACGTGAGACATGGTTGTTGTTTTTTTTTTTTCTTTTTTGCTATTTGATGATGCTTGCATTATCGCCTTTCCCACAGTGCTGCTGCTTTGCTGTGCTGTGCATTTTAAAATACTTTTTTTTTTTTTTTTAACTGCTTAATAGTGCTGCTTCAATCTGAGGTATTTTACACAAGTGAGCTGTCATCCTTACTAGTGTTTGACATCGTGATGTTGATGCGATAATTTCAAAAAAATGTCACTTTCGTCATTTGCCGGAGGGGATTCTCCGGAGGGGAGTGAACATGGCACGGAGCATGTGAAGCAGGAGGCTGTAAAATGCTGACTGCACAGTTCTCAGACGGTGGGAAGGCCGGTGCTCACTTTTTTTTTTTTTTAGAAGTTCATTTACATTTTAGATGTTCAGCTGCGATCCAGAGCTGTTTACAGAGAGACTAATGTTTAACTGTAATGGCATTCCTTGAATTGTAATGAGATGGAAGTGATCTGTGTTGAGGAGTGAATTCTTTGATTTAATGGCCACTACAAAGTGTTTCACCGGGGCATTAAGAAGGTTTCAGTCTCCTGTTTGAACTGAGTGTGAGAACATGTTAAACAGCTCTTAGACCACAAAACTGGTACTTTTTTTTAGCATAGCAGTGATCTGGACTTGAGACTTAAGATCGAGGTTCGTCACCGCCATGAGGACTTGAGCATTTTCTTTCTTTAAGGAGTCAACGTTCATCAAACAAAGTGCTTTTAGGATTCATCAAACAGCCGCACATTGAAATTTGGGGTGGTTTCATCCCAAATTTTTTGTGTCTTTAGACAAATGCTCCTGTCTCCCATGAACGGCTCTGAGTGAAGACTCTCTGAGAGTGTTGACATTTTATTCTCTTTTATACCATTAGTCATGTCTCACCCCCTCCATCAGCGTTGGCTTGGTGCCTTGCGGACATTCGGACAGATATAAACACTTTTTTTTCCTTGAGGCATGTCCAGATGATGAATAAACTATTTTGTTTGAAGCAAACAGAACCTCTTTGGATTTAACTCCCTAAATACTTGACTTTAACTTTAAAAGCAAAAACATTCAAGTCTAAAGTTTTGACTAGAAAAACTCCTTAAACAATAAGGAATTAATGCAACAGTGACCATGGAAACATTTATATTTTAAGCTTTAGTATCGAAAGCACTTAGTTTCAACTGTGTACAAACACTTTCCAAGCACTGAGTTGGTTTACTCGGTCGGCACTCAGAGATTTAAAAGACTGAGAACTGACTTTCAAATTCCCTGACTTGGTTCGGACTTGCCTTGCCGACTTGCGACTTGACTGGAGGTTTGATTTTTAAATAAGGCTTTAGACTTGACCTGAGCTTGTCTAGAAAGATTTGAGATTTGCTTGGACTTTTCCAAGAAGATTATTAGCTGTAAATAATGGGGCTAAATTCAGCGATAACTTACACATCTCTATGAAAATTCAGGCAAATCGCAAACTGTCCTCACTGGTAATTTTCTAAATGATCCTTTTATGGACTTGACTTAGTGAAGAAGAGAACAGGAGATAAATCTCCAAAGGTTGCCTTGAATGTGACATGTTGCAGACTAGACTCTTGGCCGTCTTGAGGAAGGAGGGCCGCCCAACAAAACCAAAGTTAATGAGGGTCCAGATTACAAGACTTAATGACGCTGTGAGCTTATGTGGTTTACAGAGTGCTATGAAAACAGATTACTCGAACCCTGGCGTGGATCCAGTCAGCTGAGCATTGGCACCCCAACCATGTGCACCAAAAGCTGGCTACATATGGCGCCGCATCCCCCAGCAGACCCTGCAGACAAACAGGGTTAGCCCGAGGCTGGCTGACAGGGGCCTATTTTGGGTTTTGGATGCTTCAGAAATTATCACCAGCACTTGAAGTTCTTTTGATGAGTGCCTGCATGACAGGGTGGTGCTTTTTGAGGTCAAGTCCCAACTCCCGTCCCTTTTGACTCTTTTTCCATAAACAGAGGAAGCTCGTGAATGTAAACTGATGCAAGGAAAAAGGATCAGCAAGCTTAAAGGAAGGTTTTTATTATATCTCTACTCTCATGTTTCTGCTCCCTCTCTGTCGACTCTGGAGTTTATTTTTGAAAGAGATTGTTACGTCTCTTTTCAGAATGGTGTTTGAGAAAAAAACCCCACCATCATTGGACGCTGAGAAAGCTTTACAGTCATTGTAAAACCTGGCCACGAGTGTGAGTTTAAGACGGACAATTTAATAACTCGGATGTTAAATGTGAGTCTGGTTAAAGTCGTGTATGTGACACCGTAGAACATCTGGCATGAAATAAAAAACCTCACCAGTGTGTGTTATTGAAGTTATTAGCAATGTGAGTGATTGCTTACTGAACAGTGTCGGAGCTTGTGTCGGGAACACTGTGTTGTATTCATCTCTGTGCTCTTTTTCAAACCCTGTTTAGTCAGCTCAGGTTGAATTTACTCAGGAGTTTTGTGGTTTTGAACCACAGCAACGTTTCAATAGTCTCAAGTGATAGTTACGCTAAGCCGGCCAAGCATAGATGGGTAGTCATCAACTTTCTCCCATAATAAATATGGAGGTTAACAAAGCCCAGTCATTGTCTCCAAGTGTCTGCTCAAAGGGACACTGTTCTCTTTTTGACTCTTTAGACTTCTGGTCATTTTACGTCAGCAGCACAAATATGGAAACTTTTTCACCTCTGAATTGCCTTTTCTGGTGTGAATACCTGATGGAAAACTGTCTGACTTTCCTGTCTTTCACCTTGAACCATACTCTCTTTGCTTTACCACAGACCTTTTCTAAATTTCTTGATGATTACAGGATGATTTTTTAAAAAAGAATGTATTAATCTTTGTCTATAAAACATCAGGAAACAGTGAGTAATGCCTGTCCAAGAGCCCAGATTGAGGATTTTAAATCACTTGTTTTGTCTGACCAACATTTAGATATTAGGTTTGACTTTTCAGCTTGTAAAGGTTAAAAGCAGCTGATCTCAAAAGAGCCAGTAGCTTTGTTGTATAGTAGTTGGTCAGAAGAGGTCACAGGTTTTAGTTCCTACAGTATCTTCACCCCCGTTGAGGAGCGTTGGAGCAAATCGCTGTCTGCTCATTGACTGTGGGCTGCTTCAGACCAAAGTATCGGCTGAATGTAAAATGAATGTGCACTTGTTTTCGGCAGGCAGACCGGCCTTGTTCTCAGGCCTGAGTGTCCCTTGTCCACTCAGCGGACAGACACCGACTGAAATGTCAAGGTCTTGCTGTGTGTTGAGCGGCGAGCACAGGGAGAGGATTGTCTCTGAGGAATGTCATGACACTGAACAAACAGCAGCATAGCTCAGATATACTGTATCCCTCAGTCTACAAGCCTGAGATCCGAATGAGTCCGAGGACTTCATATTCTTACCAAACTGACTTTTTTTTTCTTCCTTTTCTGCGATATTGAATCCAGATCTTTTATTTCTTCCCTTGTTTTGACACTGCTTTATTATTTTCTTCCTTCCGCCTCTGAAATTCCCGTCTGATTTTTCCTGCCAGGGTCTTAAAATTTCATTTAGTTTCCCTCCTCGCAGCTCTTGTTCTCGCCCAGCTGTTAATTGCCTGCAGCTAAATGAGAAAACTGGTGGTTTAGTGATACAAAGAAACCGAACATGTTCTCCATAAAAACAAAGCTAAAAAAAAACCCAAATGCAGTTCAAGGTTAAGGAGGACCTGCACTGGCTCGGTTCAGCTGTTTGAAAGGCGGCGAGACTCAGAAACAGGTGTGAAGTCCAGCTTGGACACACAAAACCACATGCTGCTCAGAGAAGGAAGAGGCGACATTAGCTTAACCCAAATGATTTATGAGTGTAGATTAATGATGTCCCTTGAAATTGAATTCAGTACTTAGACTGATGAGGCTTTGTCTGCTAAATATAGGACAGGCCAGCGAGTGCTCTGCCTTTGACAGATAGATGATTATTGGCCTGTGGGCAGAGCGAAGATATTAGGGCCTTGAACTTCATCCTTCATCTGCGTGATGCCTCTCCCTGCTGGCTTCACGGCGTCTCCGTTGCTCCCTGATGTGGTTCAAGAAGCGAACGGCTCAGTTAGCAGGCCGGTCATCTGATGCAGCCCCTCCGATCAGCAAGGGCTTCAGTCCTTCAGCTAGAAAACAACATCGTCTGGTTTCTGCTATCAGATTTGAGCATTTGCTGCTTTTTTTTTTTTGCACCATGAAAACATACAAGTTATTGTGTTGTTCTTTGCAGCTGGGGTGTGTGATGTTGTGTGTTCAGCGCTGTTTATCGGCCTCTCTTCTCCCTTCTCAGTGAGCCAATTTGTAACATCTGCAGAATCAGAGTCATCTGCATGTAGTTAAACCATTTGTTGTCATGTGTTTGCTCGTTATTGCCTAACTTTCGATCGTCACAGAGAAGAAATACAAACACATTTGGGGCATAAAGATGGCTCGAGCTTTATCTCCAGTGTTAACATGTTTATATCTGTCTGCTGGGTTTGAGTGACAGGTCGATTTCCCGTAGTTTATGATAGGTGAAAGAGAGGCTTTGATTCATCGCCGCCTCCACGGCTCCAAGCCTTCATTCTCTTCTGGGTGTGTTTTTGACACGGCTGGTCTGCACTTGTCAGACTGCAGCCTGCACAGTGATTTAATATTCACCGTTCACACAGAGACGCTTTGAAATAATAATAAAAAAAAAGTGATTTACAAGACCATGTGTGTTCCTGAGCTTGATTTGGCAGTAATTTTAAGAGAATGGGATTATGTGCACCAACTTAAAGAACCACAGACAGACTGATGTTGCATAATACGGTCTATTCATTGTGGTTATGAGGAGAAAATGGAATCATGTTGCAGATCCTTGATTACGGTGGTTTTTTAAAGAGGAAAGAAACTCTGTTAGAAAGGTGAATTCCTCTGATGAAATCCCACCTTCTGTGAGCTGAAGACACCTTTGTGTGTGAGACATTGGTGCTGCTCGACAGGAAAAACGGCTGTCTGACTGACCAGCTGATGATGCAAGACTTGATGTATCTCCCTCATGTACGAACTCGAGCTGTCAGACAGACTTCAGTGTGTGTTTTTTTTTTCTTCTTTCCGTACGAATGCCAGCGACTTGTGTAGACGTTGGCTTGTTGGTGTTTATCTTGGTTTCTACATCAGTTAACACGTCTCTGAAATCAGATGGAGTGACCGATCCCGACTGCAGTGTTGTAAGAACTTCTCACCCGACTGCTTTTTTCTATGCATCTCTTTGTTCGTGTTGCCAAATGTCTGTCTGTCTCTTCCGTCAGACGACGTTAAGTGAAACAAAGTGTCCGACAGTGTTGAGACCTTCGCCACAGCTGCCTCTCTGCAGCTTTCAGCATCCGTGCAGCAACAAAACTGCACTTGTGTGTTGGAAAAACTGTAAAAATACAACAGATTTGACCTTCTTTAAAAGGGCCTCTTGTCTCTTCTGTTTGCAGTTTTGTTTCTCTGCTTAACACTTCTGTTTTTGTGTGCAACCCACAATGGCCACAACAGTCCAAACTTTAGTGCCAGACTGTGGCAGATTGAAATAATTAAGTTTAGTATTAAAGTTTTGCATGAATGCTCTTCTAGATGTCGAATAAATCCCGTGTAGCAGCAGAGGGGGTAAACCATGCGAGAGCTGCACTGGTTTCATTGCAGATTCGGTGGAACAGCTGAAAACACTCAGCAGAGTCAAACACTCACCCACATCTTGAACCGGTTCCCACGTAACCTGGTGGACAACAGGAGCCAGAATTCAGCTCTTTAGGTTTCACAGATGCAAATGTGCACACCAGGCCGACGTTTCTGCAAAGATATGAAGGCACATGATGAAATGCAACTTTTAAATTATACATCGCGTTTAGTCCTTCGCATTGCTTCATGGTTTTCTGTCTTGTCAGCACTTTTTCTTCAAGTTATGGTATTAAAACTTTGTATTTGTTTTTAAACTGAAGTTTCCAGTTTTGAGTTTATGTGAAATTGGCTAAAAAAAGACTGGATGGGGGTGTAAGAGAGCTTCTCTCATCATCTGTTTGCAGGCAGTCAGAGGTGCACTGAGTTGGACCAACTTAAACAGAGCTAAAAAACAACTACCTGATTCAGCTGCACAGGAAAAGACAAGTTGCATTGTTACCAACAAACAGAAGAGATAACAGACCAGGAACAAACACGTGAACGCCACCGGGAACTGCGGTTAATGATCGCCGATGTGGTCTGCTGAAAGTGAGGTGATTTGATGAACTGTAAAGCACAATGAACGTTCAGGAACAGTTTTGGAGACAGCGGAGCCGAGACATTAAGACACGGGGGAAGCTGTGTACTTGCTGTCTGCTCTCTGGTTTGTTTAGACCCTCAGCACGAGCGGGGGAGTACGAAGATTAAAGAGGCAGCCAAAAGTTGGCGAAACCAGAAATAGTGTCGAGCAGAACAAGGGGAGGAACATGAGCGGTGCTGAGAAAACCATCTGAGGAAACACTGAAAGGAGCAGCGGTTTAATCAGAACTTGGTTCTTGGGAAAACCGGAGAGCAGTAATGAGCTGCAAACAAGACAATGTGGAGAAAAAAAGGCAGTAAACAGAAGGTAAACAAAACAAAAGCACAGGCTGAATATTGTGGAACAGTTGAATTACACAGTAGGTGTCAGTGTGGGCAGACTTCAACAAGGGCCACCACTGATCTTGTTCTTCCTGCAGAGCCCTGAGCGAGCAGATCGCTCAGATGTTTGGAGTGTTTTTGGGTAAATGTGATGTTTCGTCTGCAAGAATCTGTTGAAGTTTCTTCTGCAACATCCTGCGTTTCATAGTTCAGTAGACTGAAGGACAGGATGAAAAAAACAATACCAAATATTGCATATGAATGAAAATTGTAAAGATTTGTTCTTTGTATGAAACATCAGCATTGTGTCCAACATTAAAGAGTCTGCACCGTGTGGATGAACGCTCCAAAAATACTCGCTTCTGAGCATCGCTGCATTAATAAATGATGAAGTTGCAGGTATGAAGCAGCACAGAAAAGGGGATGAACTTCAGATAACGCTCGCTTGTACGGGACAGTTTTGTTCAGTTTGAATGAATGAATGAATGAATGAAACTTGAAGACGCTGCCAGTTGTGACGAGCAGCGCCGGGCTCTGAATGCAGCCTGAATGCAGCCGATCACAGCGGTGACAGTTGGGGCAGAAAAGGCCCTTGGCTGGATAAAAAGCTTACTGTGTGAATGAACTGTGGCAGGTTTGGCCTGGGACTGCTGCTTCTTTTGACATGATCGGACAAGATTGTGTGCACGCGTTCGTGTGTGTGTGTGTGTGTGTGTGTGTGTGAGAGAGAGAGTGTGTGTGTGTGTTCAGCTCCTAAGTTTGCTCTTTCATACACATAAATTAGGACACCAAACCCAACACGCCTGGCATTTCAAAGAGGAGGCCATTCGGTGGAAACAAGCGCCCCATTTAGACTATCTTGATCCGAGTATTAAACTGTGCCCAGAGTCTCTTCCCATCTCTCTGAAGCCTGAACTTGTTCACTCTTCTGTTGCACTCATGACACCTTAAGCAAATGTGTCAGCGACTCTTTTATGTAACCTAAGATGGTACGAGTCCTTCCTGTGTCAATTAAGTAAAGTAAAGACACAGAGAGCTATTCATAAAACATCCGAACAATGGTTTCCTAGCTTAATGAAACTGGCAAGATGTGTGAAAACAGAGGAAATATAAATGACACTCAGTGAAAAAAAGTCTTTACATCTGTTTTTTCTACTTTGTTTTCCAGCAGTTGAGCAGAAATAAGTTGAAGACTCTGCACACATGCGAAAGTAGAAAGTTATTTCGGGCGTGTGTTTGATGCTTGTGAGTGTAAAATTGAAGAAAATCAGGAAAAACTCCAAAAAAAAAAAAAAGATGTATTTCTTGCCAGATTGGGCAAAGGGGGTTCTTGCCTCGGGGCAGTTGGGCAATCCTTATAATTGAACCCCGACCAAACAGATGGCAGATCATTAAAAAAGTCTCATGAGTCCACTGTCGTACGTCTCTTTAGGAAGATGCTGACAAATGACTCGTTCAAGTGTCCGTGTCCTTTCCCTCCGTCTCCGTGACTTTATCTGCATTTCGCCCGGTTGTAGAAACAGCAGCCGTGTCTTCAGATCTGAACATCATCGCCGCGTTCAGCTCTTGACTCGTGCAGTCCAAAGTGATTCTGAGCATAAACGTTACAAGCTTGTATGAATTGATTTACATTTAAAGTGACTGCAGCTTCAGAGTCAGATGCCCTACTTTTTTTTTTTTTTGTGTGTGTGTGTGTGTGTGTGTGCTTTTTCCAATTACATGCCGGCTGCAGTCGCCTGGCCTGCTGTGTCACAACAGGGAAGCCCTCAGGCTCCCTCATAATAACTGATGCCTGGTCAGCTCTGGACCTCAAACAAATGGCCACATTCCTTACCGAGTCTCTCATCAAGCTCACAGATCACACGTGTAAGTGTGTGCTGATAAACCCCACAGCAATGGGCCTTTAGGGTTGGGGGTTAGCCCACCTTTACCTTTCGTTTTTGTCGAGAAAACTGAGTGATTGTTATGAATATTAGTGATGTTTGTTTGCAGAAAAATGAGTGGGATTGGTTTCTCTGTGCCAGAATGCCGGTTCCTCACTCGTCCTCAGTTAAAGCTTAGTCAAACTCGGTGTCTGGCGAGGCTTTGTGGAAGCTTGGCATGGAGACAGAGATGCTGCAAATACCTCTATCTTCACCATCCAGACACGATGGATGTAAAAAGCCCTGTTACTGCCAAAGATTGCGACAGCTTGTGCCTGAGTCCAGCTGGTTTTCTATAAACAGCACATGATTTATTGTCTATTTTGCATTTTTTTTGCATTTTTTTTGACTCACCCCCCTATTTCTTAATTTTAAGAGAGTATTAGTCAGCTTTTAGAGACATGCAGAGATGTGCATGGACAGATTTCAACATAAGAACTGTCAAAACTAAATGGGACATGTTTCGTGCTTTCACCAACTTTGCTTTTATTCCGCATGTGGCAGATAGCGACGCTTTGGTTCTGTCAGATTCAAAAGTTTGCTGTCACCATGTGTATCCATGTCTGCTGTCTCATTGGGATAGACAGTGTCCTGACCCCGCAGTTTATCCTCTTACATCACCGCTGCTGCGACTCACAAAGGCTAAATGAGTGCACATACTGTTTCTCATGCCTCCATTCAGCTTTATGAGCTTCTGATTACATGCACATGCACATTTATGCATAAAGAGTTTACATTTCTCCATTTGCATTAAGAGCGGATGTCTGAGTGGATCAGAAACGTTAAGCGTTTAAGCTTTGATATGATCCCGAACTGCAGAAAAAAAAGGAGAAAAAATAAAGACATTTTAATCACCCTTTGCTTCATATTCACATCCTCAACTAAAACATATTTTTGACAGTGTCATTCACCTTCATTATGTGCGATTCCTTAATTAACTCAGTGAAACCCTGTGTGGAGGGTTACACTTTTGACCCAAATGCCTGATGGCTCTTGCATATTTCCATGACTGTGTAATTTCATCATATCTTTCACAGAGCCAAAGGAAACTATCTCATCTTCTCTCTCGCTGTAACTACCGACCCCCCCCGAGTTTCTCTCCAGACTCCAGAGGAGGAAACGACTGCAATCTGCACCTCCGTCTCCCAGAGCTCCAACCTCCCCTCTGCCAACATCCATCTCCACATCCCAGCTCTATTACCTCCCCCACTACATTCACTACCCACATCTTTAAATAAGCATCTCTCTCTCTCAGCTTTGATCCACACGGGCCTGTGCTCGAGCTTTGAAGAAGTTTCTCTCCTTTTTCTTGATTAAAATACACGCAGAAATCACATTACAGGGTTCTAACGAAGCTGCAGTGTTGACGAAGGAATCGATTTGTTGACGAGGTCTTCGCAGCGTGACGCCCTGAAGGAAAACACTTAAACTGATCCGCACAAATGTTCTGCTCTCTGGCTCTTCAGTCTTTCGCCAGTTTTTGTCCCTCACGCTTAAAAGTTGGCTCACGTTCATGTTGCTGTGTGTATTTTTATCCTGGAGAATGCAAACTGAACTTTCCCTAAAAGCTAATATAAACTTTTAAACTTTGTCTCGAAGCAGTGATGCAGTCATGGTTGTCATGAGAACACCGACACGGAGATGATTTAGCAGGTAATAGCGTCTTTGTTGTGGGTTTTTTGTGGCGGCTGAAGGACACACAGCAGCTGCTGTGACATCTTGCTTGCAGGATCACCATCGTCCTGCTGCTCCACACATGGACTTGCACTCTCTTCACCACCCCCCCTTTTAAGTCTCGCTGTTTTCTTTTCAATTATAACTTTTAAAAAGGGAGTTGTCTCATTTGGCTGTCAGAATATCCTCTGTTTGAAGCTCGTCCTTAAACATTACACAACGACGCCTGTGCACCATCAGCGGCTGCACTGTGCTGCAGTGTACAGTGCTGTAATCCTGCCTGGGCACGTCGGCCCCGCTGTCAGTCTGTGCAGGCCTCCGCACTTCACACTGATGTCACCTCACGGGTCCACACACCACAATTTGACAGTCCTGCTCAAACCTCAGCAAATCAAGAACTGCATCTCTGTAGATTTGTGTGGTTTTTTTATGAGCGTGCATGAAGTGAATTCAGGTTGTCACCTGCTGATGTGCAGGGTTGGGGATTGAGCCAATCCAGGTGTTTTAAAGCCTGATTGTTTTATGATACTTTGTCAGTACGCCTGCTGTCATGAGGCCACTTTGAACAGTAGCCAGCACTCTCAGTTAGTGATACTACTGTGTGATTCAGTGAATACTGCTCATAGAAACACATTGGTGTTTAAAAAGTGTTATTTTACATGAATTCTAGCCATGCAGAATATATATTTGCCATATTTTGATGAAAACACCCCTTTTAAAGTGCTGCAGTTTGCTCAAAACTGCTTTTAAACTAACTTTGTCATTTAATGTTAAACTTCTCCACCCACTAAATAAACCTCACAACCTCTTTAAATGACTCATTTGGAAAAATATCCATTAATGACAAACCACTTGAAGGCAAACATTAGGTTGATCATTTTAGCTGTGCATTTAGACAAACATGCATAAATGAACATTGCAGGGATAAACTAAGTCTTAAAGTTCTTTCTCCTTTTTTCTTGTATAAAAGCCTGTGCTTCATTTAGACAAAGATCTGTGCTCTGAAATAATTTATCGATATTTCAGGGTCAAAGAGTCACATATTGTAGCTTGCTTAAAGATGTGTTTGAGTGCGAAAGGTCTGACTTCAGCTCCTGTGCAGCAGAACTCTCGGCCCCCTCGTGTATCAGTGGAGCTCTGAGCCTGAACTTTGGCTTCGGCTCTGGCGTCGGCTTTGGCAGGCCTCTGCCTCGCTCTGCTTTTGCAGTCATGTATAATAGGGCATATCTCAGCCCACTACAAATAAGCCTCCTTATTTTTTTGCCTTTTCCATTTGCTGAGTTGTAATCTGATACGGCCGAGGCCATTGGCAGTTCTTCCTCTGCGCTGTGGATCTGTCACATGACGCTGGCAGAGGGAGCTCTGTTTTTTTTCGACTCCCTGTGTGAGTTCATGTTTTACAAAATAATCCCACGCACTGTTCTCTGCCTATGGAACAGTTGCTACTACTTCCACCCTGCAAATCCTCTTGTACAACATTTTTCAATCCCTTGGGTAACATTCAGCTTCATAACTAGATAAAAAGCTGTGTGTGTGTGCGTGTGTGTGTATATGTGCAAGTGGTTTTCATTCAGAGACTGGTGGCTTTCGGGGTTTAGGTGTCACCAGATGTTTTAATAGGAGAAGCCATTACTTTGCTGTGACTCACCTCCTGAAAGCTGCCTTTTCATCCAGCAGGGAGGAAGAATGGTTGAATTGTGTTTGGCTTGGTTTGCAACATGTTTGGACCTGATGAAATGCGACATAACAAAAGCTCCGAAGGCCTCCGATAAAAAGAAGTTTGTGTTTTAAAGACGTTTTTATGCCCGTAATAACACATCATCCACTTCTACCATCCACTGACACCTCCCCACCCACTCCCCTTAGGAGAACAGGGGGACGGCTGTTTCCTCCTCTCACTCCCCGTTCCATCGTCTGATTGGCTGAGACGAGAACTCCCAGTAACCCCTCGGGAATGATGTCAGCTTGTCTCCATGGCTGTGGCTTGTGTTTGTCATCCAGAGGGACGGCCTGGAATGTGTCACCGTGCGAGAGGACCAAAGCTCCTTTTGGCTTCGCTTCTATCAGCTGGTTTCGAACAAAGCCAAGACCGAGGCTGCGTTAACGGAGATTAAGAGGTTTGAGTGCCGGACCCGTCGGCTGGCAGCGAGGAGTTTCTGCACACACGTACGCAGCTGTGCTGTTACTCTCTGCTGCAGGGTTTTAATCATCCTTTGTTGCGTAATAACTAACATCCTCAATGAAAGAACATAGTTTTTGGAGTGTTTTGCACGTTCATCAGAAGGAACCTGTAATTGATTTAGTTGAACTCTGCGTGCAAAGATACACTTTTGACCCACATGCCAGATGGATCTCGCATACTTCCAAGGTTATGACTGTGTGATTTCATCATAACTTTTAGAGAGCAAGACTGTGGCTCAAGTCCAATTAATTCAAGTGAGTTTTATTTATAGAGCACCGTATCACAGCGTGAGTTTTCTCCAGACAGATACAGAGTAGGTCCAGACTGCACTGTCATTTACTTTATTGAAACTCAACAAGTGGAAGCAATTCGTACTTGCAATAATTCAACGTACGATAATTAATGGTTTTAAATAGAGAGGACTTTAATACATATCAGTGTGGGTCTTTAAATGTTGCCTTTAGGCTGCACTGCAACGATAAGAAAAGATTAGATGTCTTGACTGCTAAAGACTGGAGTGAAATATCGTCTTTTTTGCCTCTTTATTTTAAAAAACTGGCACATTTGTGAATTTTCAAAGGTGTTTTTGTCCTGATCACCTCCTCATGTCATTTGCTATCGACTGGCTTACATACTGATGATAATGTAACATAAATCTGGATGCAGCAGTTTCTTTTTTCAGGGCTTGGCTTTGGTGATTTGCAGCTGTTTGAACATTTGTCTTTTAACAAAGTGATTGATACCAAGTTGATAATAAGGAATTGATAGCAGCTGTTACATAAGTTCATGTAACTAGTCAAGAGAAAACCAGGAACATTTAGCATTTCAGCAGGAGCTTTTAAGCACGTTTCCTAAGACGGGTCACTCTGAGATGGAGAGGGAAGTGACTTTGGTTTGACTGGTTCTTCAGAGCAGATCAGTGTTTCGTCTATGAGACTTCCACCTCTGACACACAGGATATCCTTCTGTCACATTCGCCCTGAAACCATATGAGAGTAACCACAAGATTGTCTCCTGATAGCAGTCAAACATCTTGCCTTGAGGAACGCCTCGAGTGACACATGTTGTTATTGTAATCTAATACACTTCTGACCACATTCAAGAAGGATCCGACATCCTCGGTGCTTGTTCGTCCTGCGTGAAGCTGCACGTTGATGAGGTCGGTTGCACTGAAACAGCTTTAGGTCGGTTACAGAAAACTGACATGCAAATCTTTGGCTCACTGTCCACAACTTTCTGTTCAGCAATCCAAATTTTAAATTTACATGCTCTCGACATCTGACATTCTCTTGCCATCACATCAGGTGTCTTCGCGAGAAGCGAGATTTTATTAAGCTGAGAGATTCAGCATCGTTGAGTTTCAACAATTCCCTTGATTCAGGAATTTCCCCCTCTTCAGGTTAAACATGTTTTGCCTCCAAAGGGCCACTAACACCTTCAGAGACTTACAAAAAAAATGCAAAATCTGAAGCTTTGACCACAGACTCTCCCTGTCTTTTGAATCAACAGGTTTGGCCACTTTCAGTTCCTCTTTCAAGTGTTTAATGTCATCACGATACTATTTCATGGAACCTTTACAGGAAGTCCTTATTACATATTGAAATCTCCTGATTTTGGTGAGATTTATGCCCCACAAAAAGATTGTTCGCAACTTAATACAACTGTTCAAATGTGGCAGATAAATGCTGCAGGAGCTCAAGTATCAACGCAGTTTCTCAAGCAGTTCACTCTGTACAGTTTCCTGTCGCTTCGCCAGAGTATCGATAACCAGCGGCAGCGTGGTAAACTGATCCGTCCTGTCTCCGAAGTCAGAGGACAGGTTATTGTGTTGCAGTGTGTGTCCCTTCTCAGGTCTCTCACTAGAGCTTGATGGCAGCTGCACACATGTGCACTAAAGATCACACACACACAGTCGAGTTACATGCATGTGTCACAGGCACAGACGCACACATTTACACCTGCACAGTGCACACACACAGCTTTACACCAGTATAAAGCTTGTGGTTCACACTCGGGTCATTTGCAGTTTTGCACACGGGGTCAGCTGCCTGCTATAGTAGTGTGTGTGTGTAGTTTAAGGTTTAGATAAGATGTGGAAACATCGCTTTGCCCTCAAGAAGAGACTCAAAGTGGAGTCCTGTCGAGTCAGCCGAGTTCAGGTACGTTTGAACGTCACCTTTGGTGCCCTGCAAGCGTTTTATTCTTGGTTTGTGTTTGTGTTTGTGGTGCTACACAACTCTGCCTCTCTCTGGTTTCCTTTCAGCTCTGTCCGGTGTTAATGATGTGGTCATGGTTAAATACACATTTATGCGTACCAGAATTATCCTGAGCAGAGTTACAGGACTGCGAGCGGATCAGATCCAGACTCTTTTTGATGGTCCAACACCTGGAACCTGATCTGTTTCTGATGTTTGCTTGCATGAAGTACACCAGCTCTGCGTCCACTTGCACCGTTACAATACTGGAACAAAACAATATGAGCGGAAATAAGTGACTAATGCTGTTAACTGTTGAAGCGAAAAAGCTGTTTTTCTTTCCTTTTTAAATCCAGCAGCATTTACAGATGTGCAGCAACTTTGATGTGGACTTGTTGATCAAAAACTCAAAATAAAACTCAGTGTTTCCTTCATGCTGGAAATGAAGAGAAGCTGTTCTTACTGACTCTGATTCTTTGTAAGAAAAGCAAAAAATACTACAGAAAAAATACAAAATACTACAGCAAACCATTAATGTGAGAAACCTGTGATTTGTATTTAGTGGTATAAAGCTGTTCAGCTGAAATTGCTTCAGGTATTTTCTCTGTAGGTTACGTTTGCTCTCTACAAAAGCCCAAAATACAAACAAACTTAATGACGTATCAGACTTTGTATTGACACAAGCTCTGTATCAATCCACCCTGGCAGCTTGGGACAAACCTATTAAGGATTTATTATTAATTTACGTGTCATCAAATCGGACAAATCAATCAGTTTGATCAAAAACACTTTAATAGTCCAACTGAATGTTAAATCATACCTTCTTTTAGTCCAAAATATTGTTATAGTTACTAGTTTTTAATATGAAAAGAAAGTGAAAAGGTTGTCAGCAGAAATGTTCTTTTTGTCTCACCTGGCCAAAGGGGCGTGTTAGTGTATTTTTGATTGACTGTCGCCGCCGCTGTTAAACCAGGAACAAACAAACTGATCAAAGCCGCTCTCTGGTCTTCATGTCAGGGTCAGGCTGTCAGATGATGGAGACAAACACTTCCTCTCTTCAGGTATCACACACATGCCAAGAATACTACTGAAGTGTCCTCATGTCACTCCTGTCTGACTCACAAAGCAGGTCAGTCGTGGAGGATCTGGTTTCTGATGAACCTGAACCCGTCGCCTCCGACTCGACTGCTGATTTTAATCTGTGTTTTCAGGTCTTGTAGGTTTTCTTTTTTGTCTCCATCTCTGTCATCTGTGTTTCTGTCTGCGTCCCACCTCTCTACATCAGTTAGGATGCAGCGGAGAAGAATAAAGCTTTGTGTTCTCAGGTCTGTCTGGTTCTGTCACTAATCTTTTGATCAGAGATGCTTTTGTCTCAGCTGACTTGCTTCCTCTCACACCTTTTGAAAGTCTTTTGTCATGCAGTGACATGTTTTGTTTTTAATTGAAACCTCCAAATAAAAAAAAACAAAAAAACAAATTGAATTTCCATGTCTTTAATTTTTGGCCTAATGCCATCGAGTGACGGATCGACTCTCCTCACATCACTCCGTTCTTTTCTGTTTTTCGGGTTTTCCGTGCGAGTCGATTATTAAAGCGCCTCATCCACCTCTCAGCTGAGAAGTTTTTGCTCCACTGAATTAAATCTGTGGCCTCCTCGGGGCTTTTATCGACTCAGGCACAGATGGAGCGTTGCCAGGTTTGGTTCTTTTAATTCTCGGCATTGCCTTTTGAAAGTCTTGAGAGTTTCTGAATCATTTTTTTTTTCTCCACTCGGTTTTGATTCAACTCTCGTCCTTCAAAGATGGAGAGTAGATCCAGGGGCGAACGCTGGCGGGCTGACAGCTGATGTAACCGTAGACGCCACTTTGACGTGTGTCTTCAATTTTCCTCCCCGTTTTTCTCTGAGACTGACCCCTTCAGAAGAAAACCAAACTCAGCAGTAATTTCCTGCATTTTCCTGGAGACTTTGTGCATCACAAAAAGCAGCAGTTTCAAGTGAACTGAAGCTCTTTAAAGTGTGTTCTGAGTTTGAAAAAGCTTTGTCCATGTGTTGTTGTACAGGTTGTTTTGCATTGGAAAGATGATGCCTTTCAACATCAGTTACTATCATCTGCTGTGGCGTTCAGTTGTGACAAGGTCCGAGGAATTTCTTTACACCCGGGAATAAATTATCTTGAAAGTTCTGTCTGGAGGGAAACATTGTCTTCTTGAACCAATTCATGAATGAAAAGTCTCATTCAGTCCTTCTTGCCCACAGTTTCCTGTCACCGTGCAGGTTTCACAGGCTTCTCTGATGGCTCATCGCTTTATGCACATTTTGCCTGATGCTTTAAATGATTACTGTTGTTCTCTGTCTTTTTTAGATATGCAGAGTTTTTAATCCATGACAGCTGACTAATTAGCTGTGGGACTAAACAGACTCGTGTCTCTTGAACAATTTGTTTGTCTGTCTGAATGTTCCTGATGCAGTAAACCCGTCGCCTCCTTGCTTCAATAAGACTGAGGGTTAATTTGCAGCTCGAGTGACTCGAACATGGTTTTGATTTCAGCTACAGTCAAAGCTCAATGTGAGAATGAGTCACAGGTTGTTTGCAGTATTTGGGTCTTTAATGTGATGAAAAATGATTTTTTTAAAAAATAAAAAGTCCCTCCTTTATGAACATTTGACATGATTGTTGGTAGACTCTTTGATAAATGTTCTAACACATTATAGAACTGAACTTAACCAAGATAATTCATCATCAAACAAGAACTACATGCAACATTTTTGTTCCTTCTTAAATAAACTACATAAATCCAATCTGGATTACCAGATAAATGCTGATTAATGTAAGAAAACATCTTGGTGACCAGTGTTGATGATGCATCTTTTAGACAATACTTGCAGCTGCACACAGATTATTATTATTACATATGATGTAATAGGATCTTAATGCCAATCAAAACAATCATAGAAGAAGATTTAATAGATTATTGACGGCTTGATATATGTTGAGATATCAAAAAAAGAGATAATTTTTACTTTCAGTTCAGTTTAGGTTCAATTTATTCAAACTTAACTGTCAAGATGTCTTGATTTTATATCACAAAAGAGTATGAAGGTGAATATGTGAGGTACATGCAGGAAATATTTTACAATACAGAATGAAAAAACAGCATAAAAAGGTTTGAAAATAAAAGCTGAAGTTCTCAGATTCTCCGTCAGCCTCCTCTGCTCTCGTCTCAGTCTAACTGGCGTCCTGTGAGAAAACATCATGCTTCAGGCCTCCATTTTGATTGCATTGATTTTTAGCATCAGCCAGTTAACATATAACCTGTGTGAAGGTCACCGCGGCGATGAGCTAGAAAACAATGTGTTGAACTGTTGATCCCAAATGCTTCGACTTTGTTTTGCCTGCTAAGCTGCTTAATGCCGGAGCAGGGACTCATGCAAATTAATTGATAAAGGTACGTGTGTGTGATTGTGTGTTCGTATAACACAACTACAAAATATGAGCTTTTTTTTCCTTTATTTTTTATGTTTTTCACTGCAAATAATAAACACTTTACAACACCGCTTATCAATTTTACCAACCCAGCTGCTGTTTTAGAGATTTTAAGAGCTTTTTCTGCTTTTTTTGAGGCATTAATTGGTTGCCATCCATGTTTTTATGTGTGAAATGAATTGAGACCTTGTGCTGTCTGGAATGGTGCAAAAATGCATCTGTATTGACTTCATAGAAAAGCTTGAAATTACATCATTTCTGTTGCACACTCGTCTGAAACCTTTTTAAAAGAGACTAAGTATCACAAGCTGCCAATGAAAGGCTCTAAGAACCCCAAATTATTATAACAGAGTTCAGTTTTTAGTGTAATATGGAAGCAGAAAGGACATTTTTATGGATCAACAATGGAAAAGAGGCAGAGGCCTTTTAGAGACAGTCAGCAAAATACAGGCAGTGTGATTTTTTTTTTAGACTCCCTCTTCATCCCCTCTTCCTCTCAGTTTGCTCTGAGTTTCACTTCACCGGAGCTGGAAGTTGAAGACATGTGGCTGCTCTGTGGTGGTTCATTATTCATTATGTTAATCAGACTTCAGGCCAAGATCTCCTGCTCTTACATTCAGTGAGGTTGTTTCTCATTGAGAGCAAACTGCGGTTCTTTCACACAAAGCAAAGACTCTCTTGTTTGTTCCATCTAAAGCTTAATGTTCCAAGAGGTCTACTGATTAATCCTACCTGCCTGGGTGTAATTTTGACTATTTTAAGGGTGTAGTTAGTCGAACTGTCAAGCGGTCGCCTGTTTAGATCAGATACAAGGTCTTTTTTATGAATGGTGACATTGTTCTGCGTGCGGCTCGATGCCATCGAGGCGCTTGCTTTTGCCAGTGTTTCTCTCTGGTTTCTGTCTCGGTTTTCTTCCCCCCCCTTCTGCTTCTGTGATTCTGGGAAAACGGCAGCAAGATTAGTGGCGATGAACGGTTGAATGGAAGGTCGTGAGGGTGCAGCGTGGATAGACTGAGTGATGGAGCGGTGGGGCCTCGAGCATTGACCTCAATGTGATGGCTGCAATGAAGAAAGTTGATTGTTACAGAGGCTAGAAAGAAAAATATATAATATATTGATCTAAGAAGTCTTTGGATTTGTTATGACGGTGTTTGTATGTGATCTGTATTTAGTAATTCTTATACTATCATCCATCATTAAAGTGTCTATTGGTGGTATATTTGTTCTCAAAAAGTATAATCTTCTATTTTTTAAAACTTTTTGAGCATCTAAGCAGTTCTGTGCATAATCAGCACTTTTAATTCATTAATGTTTCATTTCTCTATTCATTTTTAAAAGCATTTTCTGAGCTGAAGTGTTGATGATGCAAGAAACCTCACGAACTCTAAACTGTGATGATCTGTTGTGATCTTTTCCAGCATGAAACATCCCTAAAACTTGTGAGTGTGTTGGAATATAAACTTTATCTGAAAACTTCATTTTCTTTTCAGAAAAGCACAAGGATAAGTTCTCATTAAGATCTTTTGTTTGAGGGAGAGACATGGACATTGGGATTTCCTGGGCTCTTGAAAGCAGCGTCCTCTTCCCTCTCTGCCTGTGTTTTTGTGGCCTGTCACCTTCATTGAAACCCCTCGACCCCTCCCTCCCTCCTTCCCTCCCTCCCATCCAGACTGAATATTTATTACCAAGTAGCACAGCCTTCGCCCAGCTAACACACACACCCGGCCCAGCTAACACACACACACCCGGCCCAGCTAACACACACACCCGGCCCGGCACAGCGGGACGGGGCTGTTGTTCACTCTGCAGAGTGAATGTCGAGCACTGAGTCTGGCAGCAGTTCAGGCCCTCGAATTCCACTCGGCTTTTACATGAGGTCGAATGTTTGTAGCACCGTCAGTCGTGCACACTTCAAGTGCCACAGACAGCTGGAGTGATTTAAACCTACATATAGATGTCAAACACACACATTCATGATATAAGCCTCATACCCAAAAGATTTTTTGTTTTGTCTGTAGTGATGTTCTCTGAAATTACTGCAGAATACATTTTGATGAAACTATTAACAAACAACATGATACATCTTTGAGTTAAATACATCAATCAAAGTGTGAGAACTAAATTTAGTTACAATAATCCAGTGTGACAGTGAACACAACCTGATGGGGATTCAATGTTTCTCAGCAGTGTTAAACTTTTTTTTTTTTTTGATTAGTAGTTTTTATTCATTTCCTTTTTTTTAACAATAACAAACAACACATCACAAAAGTTGAAACTTAAAATACAGTGACATTAAATAATTCAAGCACA
>JAQMCX010000010.1:356421-368921 GCA_029814765.1 Acanthurus leucopareius | reverse complement strand
GAGATGAGAAGGTGAGAAGATGTGAGAGTACAGTTTGAGTCACATAAGCTGATCAGAAAGTTCATCAAATTGCAAACTGTTGCTCAAACTACTGGAGGATTTTAAAACTTGGGATACAGAAAAAAAAGTGGTTATTTAATTTCCATCTCAACTATCATGTGCAAAACCTGTAAATGTAAATAAATTAGAGAAAGGGAAACTTTGTCATGTTAATAATTAAAAAGTTTCCTTCGGTTGGTTTTTGTCTGAATGTTCTCGTTCTCTGTGAAATGTCAAATCTGACCTTAAAAATCCGTCAGAATTTATCGCTCTTCTCCGTCTCTGCTGATTGAACACTCAATTTTTTAACTTAAAAACCTCTTTTTTGCTTTAAACGAGTGCAAACAGCTGCACGAGAGGAGAGTCAGCTCAGCTTTCAGCCTCTGTGCAGCCACGTGTCATAACTCATCTTCAAATCTTTCAATTTTACCGGCCGCCTTTCTTTTTCTCCCCATCGCACTGCCCACCTCTCCCTCTATTGATCCCTTTTTTTTTCTTTCTGCTCTCTTTCTCACCTCATGTCATCTCCTTTATTTTCTACCTCTCTCTCCTCGCCGCCTCCCTCCCTCCCTCCCCCCTCCCTCTTCTTCTTCTGCGCTCCTCATCGCCTTTGATCTTCTTGGTTTTAATATGACAGAGAGCTGTGGGGGCCCAGATTCCTTCCAGCTGGGAAGAACAACGTGAGAGAGGTGGAAGAGAGAGATGGAGTGAAGATGAAAGACAGCTCTCTCCCTCCTCAGGGTTTGCAGTTTCCCAGAGGGGGAAACTCTACCTCGGGGGTGCAACCTGCTGTCAGGGGCGCACACATTATTTGTTGTTCTGTACCTGCTACCGAAATCTAATTACAACCTAAAATAGAGCTGATCAGGTCGGACAGATGGCGGCACTTTCTCCAACCTGATCCACCTCTTGATGTACGACCAAAAAAAAGAGGGTTTGATAAGAATCTGAGTTTTGTAAACCTGCTGCGCTCCACAGGTTTATCATTAGCGCAGAGAGAAGGAACAAGAGCTTAAGTCATTGGAAAGGAGATGAGAGTGGGGTTTTTTTCACGGAGGAGTTTATCAGAGGTCTATAAAACGATCAAAGGCAGGCGGGAAAGGATGACAACAGCAGGTGTCAGCTGTTATCTGAGGAGAATCTGAGAGATCTGACAGAAGAGGGATAGAGCTGATTATTGAGGCCCAGTGTGCTTTCTCTGCGACCAAATCCTGCTTATTGAACACTGGAAATGTCTGAAGGGTCAACACCTGAGCCCCCACCATCCACAAAGAGCTCCGAAAATCATGTCCAGGCCGATGTGTGCTGTCAGTGTTTGCAGACGGGATGTTGATGGAATATCTGTGATCCTGACATGAAAGGAATTATTTATTTTGTGTATTTGCGTCGTAATTAACGTCATTATTATCAAGATTTGAGCTTCCTTTGATTCTGATGCCAGTTTTTGACTGAATTTCACTTTATAAATATGATTCTGAAGCAAGAGTTTTAGCGTCCCATGTTGTTTCATTCAGAATATCTCATATCGCAGGAACAAAAGATTCTTGTATGTGAACAATAGAGTTTGGCACAAACCTTTAAGAGTTAATGGATGTAATGCTGTTGGTTTGCAGCATCAGCCAGATTATGCATGTGTTTCTTCCCACTGGCAATGTGACAACATGTTAATTTGCATGTGTGAATTAGAAAAGAGTTTAAAAACAAATAAATACATGATAATAAATGGAAAACGACAGTTGATAAGACCGAAGATGGTCGAACATCAGGTCGCTCTGTTGTTGTCAGCTCTTTTATCTCAAAGAATAATCATATTTAATATCTAGTTTTTAGTTATAAGCTTCCAAAATGATGCATTGTACAGTTTGGAAGTGAGGAAGCCACCGCTCAGAAAAAAATGGCTCACAGAATTATCATTCAAAGTAGCTTATTGCTTCAGTCAAGTAATAATGAGAAAAAAAACACCACTTTATGAAGTGTTATCAGCAGTTTACATTATGAGCTCCTGAGCCGTTACAGATGGTGTTGGATGTGCAGCTGTGGAGGTGTTTCTGCTGAAGCTGCAGCACACACACACACACACACACACACACACACACACACACACATCTGCAAAGCACCGCAGCAGGAAGCTGGAAGAAGTGGCCGAGGTTCAGGATTACAGACTGTAACTTTTTGTTTCCTAACTTGTTTTCATAGACACACTCGTCTTCTCGGCAGCGGCGGCCATTACAGTCGGCGTCGGCTTCTCTAATGGCCTTAATCTGACAACTCTGGGTCAGTGTGTGTGTGTGTGTGAGTGTGTGTGTGTGTGTTGTCACCATTATCCGCAGCATTCCTCTCAGAGGAGTAGTTTGGTCGGCTTCGCCTGTTATTTTGCTCCATAGCAGCGGCTCCATCGGGAGTCTCATCGCGGTAAACGGTGCATCACATAACAAGCTGTGTGGCCACATTTCAGCCTGGTCAGCTGTGAGTTTCGTGCAGACGCAGAGGCTCAGACCTGCAGGAGCTCCCATGCATCTGACGAAACCACGCAAATGTCTCCTGGTTTGTAGCACGTTGTCGTATGTTACACTTGAGTAGTTCATTTTTATTATTTACAAGGTGCTTAACCCAACATTTTAGCAGAACTCACAGCACAGTTTCTATAAAGGAGTGAAATAATTAATGTTTACTGTATGTCCAGTGTACATGTTCTTTTTAAAAAACATGCTTTGGAAAAAGAAGAGTCTGTGGCAGCGTGATGAAGGCTGTATATTACAAACATACATGCCATTAGTGTTAGAAAAACCTTAAACATCCACAAATGAAGTGTCCTTTTATTATCCTCGTCCTCGTTCTCTGCTTTATCAAGATGTTTGTCTTGAGTTACTCATTCGCAGATGTATTTTGACTGTGTTTTTTGCTGTATTCACAAATATTTATTGCATATTTGAGGTTTAAACCTCCCTTTTATCCTTTGAAAACAGCGTAAAAAAGCCGTCAGCCTGCATCAGTTTGTCAGAGAAGCAGAAATCTTTCCTGAGCAGATCTGAAAAGTTCAGCTTGTGAAATTTTGGCGTTGGTGCTTAAAAAAAATGAACTTAAATGTTGAATTAATTACAAAAACTCTGCTTCATAGTTTCTGATGATCAGTTAAGTGGTTCATTCATCAATCCCTTCAGCTCGCTGTTGGAGTGAGGAGTGAGACCCAGAATGAGGGAGCGTCTCTCAGAGCGTCGCTGTTTATTCTTCAGGTTTGAAGAATCTGTGAGGAGCAGCACTGAAGCTCTTCAGGAGGCTCAAGGTGGCCAAGAACCTTCCTCTAACTCCTTATGTTGGTTTGTCCTTTGCTTTCTGAGCTTAACTGATTCCAGCATCATGATGTGTGTGTGTGTGAGTGTTTGTGTGTGTGTGTGTGTGTGTGTGTGCATGCTTGATTCATATTTCCATCCCCCAAATGGTTTCCAAATGGCGTAAACACACACACACACACGCGTTTTTGCAGACTTTGCATCCCTCTTACCCTCCACACACTGCACTCCTTCACTGTCTTCTACTCTCACTCACTCATTTATTCACTCACTCACTCACACACACACTCACACACTCACACACTCACTCGCCACCTGTGTGGTGTTTGACTTTGTCAGTAGAGCCAAGTCAAGCTGATTCTCTCAGTGTGTGTTGGATTCAGGCCTACGTCAACGTGCAGCTGGAGTCTGGCTGATTCCCGTCTAAATAAAACATCCATGCGGCTCGAGTGGCGGCCAGCCTGAGGGCCGGGCGGGCGGGCGGGCGGGCGGGTGGGCGGGTGGGTGGCCGGCGGTGGGTGGGGCCCTCAGCCCGACGGAGGGAGGAGCAGAATATGTATCCGAATAATATGAACATCTGAGATGTAACGTGATGAAGCAGTTATTACTCGGTGAGTCGTCTGAATGAAACTCGAGGAAAGTTTTATCTGATGGACAAACTTTTTTTTTTTTTAGTTTCTTTTTTTTACTCTGACAACCGAGAACCGGAGTGTGAAATGTCAGCGCTCTCCTGAAAGCCTTCAGGTTCCCAGTTGGGACTTTTCAAAGTTGGGTTTGTCATCCTTTTGAATGAGCTTTGTCACGGCTCTCTGTTCCTCTGCGTTTCCGTCTCGCTGTCTGCTTCTCTGTCATTCTCTTTGACTCTCTGTGTGTCTGCACTTCTTTCTTTTTTTCCTGCTGTCTTTTATTTCTCTGTCCAGTCACTCTCACTCCACCTCCCCTGTGCTCTCAGGAATAGCAGTTTCTGAAACACATCTCACGTATCTGAGTACTTTCTGTGCAGAAGATATCTCTCTTAAAAAATGTCCAAAAATAAAAGCAAACAATAAGAATGAGTCTTCTAACATCCGGCTCCACTCTTCTTCTTCTTCTTCTTACTGTACTGAAATTAAACGCACCGTCACCAGCCGGAAAACAAGTCATTCACGTCTGCAAATCTGTTTTTAATTGAGGCTGATGTAGCTTTCGCGGGACATCATCTCCTATAATGTGAGTTTTGAAATTGCTCAGATTCCTGATGAGGCCTCCATTGTCTATTATTTCAGAGAAAATTGCGGTGCGTGTTTTTTTTTTTTGCCGCGGCGATACCCTCCTCCACCAAGCCCCTCCATTTTTGATTGGATTGGATCGCAGAAATTGCAGTTGAATTAAGTGGATGGCTACGGCAGCACCGTGGTAATTTAGGAAGTGCTGGAAGTCTCATTTTGTTCACGATGTTATTGCTGCTGCCTGGAGATGTTCTGGGCTGCACACACACTCAGAGCTGCACAAACTCTGTGTGTGTGTGTGCAGAAACAAGGCGTAGTTTCTGCACGCCAGATTATAGCTTTTGAGCTTTATTTTGTCGGGCATGATAAAGGGCAAAGTCCATTAAGGTCTATTATTGAAGGACGTAAACACATGAATATTAAATCCATATATGATGCATAATCTGCTCAGATCTTTGAAAGATTTACGTCATATTTTTCCTTCAAGAACTCGCTAGTATCCAATCACAGGAGCTCTGGACATCAAACAGTGAAGTTTGATGATAAGACCTGATTACCTGCTGGTGTTTGAGTTCATGTTTGATGGGGTCGAGGTGGAGCCTCTGTGCAGGCCAGTCCAGGTCTTTCACACCGAACTGGACAAGCCATCATGGATCTCTGCTCATAGGGGACATCGTCATGTGTAAACGTGTGAGAACTTTCAGAACTTAAATGCTTTTATTGCATTTAACAGGACCTAAATCATGAAAAACAGCCCCAGATCCAAATAACTCTTCACATACAAAGGCTGTCTGCATACTTCTGGTCATAACCTTGTGAGTTACAAACATGGACGAGAACTTTCTTCTGGTTTTTCTTTTCTTCTGCCCCTTGCACAAAACCAAACACACACACACACACTCACACACACTCACACACACATACACCCTCCTCCCCTTCTTGTGTAACGTCCAATCCAGCAGCCAGGATGATATAAACTCAGATAACGTCCCCTCAGCTCAATGAATCCTGCAGTTATTGACGACGCCGTCCGCCCGTCTGGATCCCATTATCAAAGTGTCTTCAAAGGAGACTAATTGAATTAGCGCAGGGATCTGTAATTGAAAGCTTGCTTTTAATGATGCATTGTGGTCCCTCGCCGAGCTGAGCGTCGACATTAATCAAACGTCTCCCCGTCAGGGCAGATTGGACGGCGTCGTGCACTGCAGCAGTGTCAACATTATCAGGGGCATCAAGTTTATTTGATCCTAAGAAATGGCAAAGTCTCGTCATGGAAAAACCATCTGTCACCCAAACTTCTCAATGAACCGAGTGATTTTATGTTTATATTTAACCATTGAAAGAAAAAAAAAGAGGACTCAGTGCATCATAAGAACTAAAATGCTGATTTCCTCTCACAGCTGACGTCCTGCGCCGGCGAGCAGAGAGTCGGCTGCAGTAAATAAGACGCAGGAGGTCGTGTGCTGTGACATTTATCACTGCAGCCTCTGACACGAGGAAACGTGTGCGTGTCACTTCAGGCGAGATGCTGCGATGAACCTGATGAGTGGAAATATGACGAAAGGTTGTCTGTGAGATGAGCACACCTGCAGCTGCATGTGTGTATGTGTTTATGTGTGTGTGTGCTGTCCTGAGGAATCGGTCAGATTGTCTGTTGCTTCTTCCTGAAGGAGGTCACACGTCCACTGACCCCAGCAGACATCTGCCTCAGCGGCCTCCTCTTCAGTCTGTGAGCTGCTCTTTTCTGTCTGTAAAGAACCAAATTCAGAGCTTTTGTCTTTTTTGTTCTGATTTTGAGGCGTCCGTCATCAGTTACACCACAGAAGAAGAAAAAACTCCTACAGCTGAAGTGATGCTCTTCTTCATTGCACATTGATATACGTGGATAGTTTTGAATGCTGGTTAAACAGTCTACCATCCGTCTCTCTGTGTTTCAGACTCTCCGTCCACAGATGGCGTGCAGTGATCTGCAGGTCAGAGGTTAAAGCTAATTTATGGTTTCTGGTTCAGTGTTTCATCCGGTCATGCACATATGGAGCTCTGTGGACGGGGACACAGATACCAGTTAACACTGATGGATGTCTGTGTTTGTGGCTCTGAGCGTTGTGTGTTTTCAGTTAAAACACGTGTTTTTTTCGTCCTCACAGCTTCAGAAAGAGAAGAAAAGTCTGTGTGTTTTTGAATTAAAACACACAGGTGATGCCTGCAGGTCGCTGTGTTGCCTTTTTTAAAAAAATTGTTTGCAACCCCCTTCAGTCTGCAGTGTCGAAGCCTAAAAAGAAAACCAACTTTAAAACGAACAGGTTATTTTTCTGAAGCAACTCCTGGTTTCTGTCTGAACGAGGCCTCGACGAGACTCCAACCTGCTGGATGAATATTGAATAAACGTTAAAAAAAACCTGCCAGTTTGCAGAGTGTGATGTGACTGAGTTCATCCTGTTGATTTGTGAACTTTACATGATGTAAGGTGCATCAATTGAACTGATGTTGGTCTTTTTTAAATTTGACTTAATTGGCACTTTGAACCCTCGATGTGACGAGACGTCTCAAGGTTTTTCTCATTGTTGCATCATTTCAATTCTCTTTCTGTCTCATAAAAGAGAAACAGATAGAAGGAATCAGACTTCAGCATCAAACCTGACGATCAAAAAGTTTTCATTGTTTGACATTTTTGAGATCTTTCATATTAAAACATTTAAATTCTAAACTTAAAGTGCCGTCTTGTATCAACAAAAGCATCAAAAATTGGTTGTCAACAGTAAAACTTCACCTTTTTAACAGATTTTACTTTCTCATTTAAATTAATTTAACATCTGAATGTTTGTATTTCACCTCTGAATATATTTGTCAGGATCCTCAGAAAGCTAAACTCTACTCCTGCACACACACACACACACACACACACACACACACACACACATACATGCACACACACACAAACATAAAGGGCTGTAGATTTGAGGCAGATCAGCATCAACAACGTTTTCCTCTGAACTGTCATCAGTTCTGCTTTTCACTGAACACAAAAATATCAAACAGATGTTTCAGATTATTATAATCATTATTAAATATTTAACACATTATGAAACGAAACAAACAAAATTAACACTTTTATGTTTCTTTTTGTCCATTTAAATTATTTGTAATTAATCAATAAACAATAATATCAGATGTATTTTCCACTTTTCTTTATCAGTTTATCTGATAATCTCGTCTGATAATCTCTGATAAACTCGAGTTCTCAAACAGAAAACTGACAAACAATCAAAAACTTGTCAAACATATGAATGTTTTGGATCTTTGTGAGTGTTTGCAGTGAAACCTCCTCATAGAAACCTGCCACCTCCCACCTGCTGTGTTTTCTAAGAAGAACTCAAAGGAAAAGAAGCAGATTCTTCATTTAGACGAGAAGATGTGAACCAGTTTTCAAACCAGCGACACCAGTGCAGCTGTTTGACCTCTGAACTCCATCCAGGAGCTTTCAAACCAGATTTTTCCAAGAAATAAATACAGAATTAGATTCATACAGAGAGTAAATAGCATCAATATCAGTGATGAAGGTGGTCATGTTGTTTTATTTTACCTTTCATTAAGGTCGAGGACAGCTGGTCTGATGCTAACTGGCTACGCTAACACCAACTCTCATATTTTAACATGTTCAAAACATGTTTCACATCATTCATGAAGCCAAACTGAGTTCATTTCCTGGAAAAATCTCCACTTTAAATCAAATCATCATTAATTACTCACCTTTAACACTTTGCCCTTTGCTTTGTCTCCTCTTTTTGTTTTGTGTCGCTTCAGGAAAAAAACATTTTGCTTCCAACTAAACAGAAAATCATTTTGCTTTAATGTTGAACACAAACGCAGTTCATCATATTTCCACCCGACAGGCTCTTAAATTGAGCCGTCCTGCCTCTGACACTGATGTTTTCCTCAGCATCTATTTAAAGTCAGCTTCACTGGGGGGCCATTCTTCTCCTGCTCTCCCATTCAGCTCCTCCAAATGAGAATCCATGTCTCAACAATTGGATCTTTTCTTTTAGACGGAGACAGAAGAGTGATGGAATAATTCAACAAGAGAGCCGAAGCTCTTTGACTGGGTTGAAGCACGATGCTATCTTTAGTCCTGAAGCCCTTTGATTAAAAAACGGAGAGGTGCCACTCAGCGTTAACAAAGAAAAAATGAGGCTTGAACACAAAAGAAGAAGAAGAGAATGGAGGGGGGGGTGGAGGAGGGGTGGAGGTGGATGCAGATTAATTGATGAATTGGGAACCATGAACTGTGTCACTCGCCGTCGGAGCTACAGTGAAATGTGGCCGCGACACAAATGGAATCCACTTTGCAGTCGGACGGCGATTGTCTCCTCTCTCTTATTACACTCATGTTTTTTTATTTTCTTTCTTTTTTTCTCACCCCGCTCACTCGTCTTAATTCAATTTCTTTTTCCAGACAGGTTTTCAGACGCCGTGACGCACAGACTCTCCGGCCTTCATGCCAAACGAATCCAACACTCTGAAGAGAAGCTGCATTCAATTATTCTGAGTAACTGGAGCCAAATGACCCTGAAATAATGACGTTTAATTGTGAGAAGAATTCCAAATTAAACAGGTGAGTTGAAACATTTTCCCAGTGAAAGTCAGTCACATGTTTGTCGTCACCTCACAGCTGATCGGAGCTTCATACTGATGGATTTACTGACATCCAGAGAGATTTCCAACAGTCCTGAAATCCTGAATCCTGTCAGAATCTCTTTAAAAACAGAACAAATTCACGGTGCAAAACTCAGGAAAACAGTAAAGAAAACCACCAGCAGCTCAATGTGACTTAAAATACCTGCTTCAGAAAGTTACTTGCACCTGCTGCATGCATGTTACTGTGCAGCGCCCCCTTTGGTCACAGCAGGAACAGTCTCACAGTGTTTTTCAAACATCTTGAAGAACTTAATCAGCCCAGGTCAAGTGCCACCACTGTCCTTAATCCATCAGCACACCTGAGAGTATCATTTCACAGCAATCACAGCAATCACCATCAGGCCCACAATAACTGCTCTCTCCACCGTCTTAATAATTGTGATCCTCTGAGATTGAGCAATCATAGACATAATCAAGAAATGGCACTGGAGTGGTAATAACAGGTTCTGAGTGAATGTGAGGCTGAAAAGGTGAATTTTAAACAGACACTTAAAAGCTTCGACTGAACTGATTCCTGAGCAGGAAGCAGCTTCACTGTCGATCTGCTGCAGAGCTGGAGGAACCTTCAGGATGTTCTCATTTAAAGAACTGGACGCCTGTGAAAGGTCACCTCCAACAAACAGGGGGCAGTATATCACCAGAGTACCTGCCGTCCACGTTCTCTTTGCTGTCTGTCGTTGGCTTCAGTCATCTGTCTGCGACGTGAAATAAATACATGAAACAGCTCCTGAGTGAAGCTCCAGGGAGGAGATGCTGGAACAGCCATGCAAGTGTGAAAAACATCTGATTTTACTTCTGATTTTTGGGGTGTTGCAGCAGAGATTCTGCAGATCTGAGCGATCTATGTCATGGTTTAGAAAAAAACTAATTGTCTAAACTAACTTTAGTCCTGATTTTACAACAACAGCAGCTTGTCAAGAGGAAGAAGCTGGTTGTTGTTGTGATCGTCTGCAGCTCAGATTTACCAAATGACCAAAGAAACATGATGCTGGACGTCGAGTTGGAGCCGTAGATCCATAAATGTGAAAGATAATTAGAAGGTAAAACCTGAAACAGGTGAGATTTTACTCTGGAAAGAGTAAAGAAATGACCTGCAGCAGGTTGAACCGTGTTTGCAGATCTGTGAAGCTGCAGCAGAAACATGTTCATGCTTCAGTTTAGCACGTTAGCTCGCTAGTTTAGCGGTTCCAGTAGGTGATGTGCAGATAGTGCAATGTTGCATTTAGGGGACTATTTTCAGCGGTGGATTAATCCACATGTGGTGCTCTAGTGAGTGTTTGTGTTGGCAGGATGGTGTGTGTGTGTGACTGAGTTAAAATAAACCACAGTGTGTGTGTGTGTTTGTGGTAATGGAGGAACATATCGGCCGGTGCAACATTGTGGCTCATTGATGTGTTTTAATTGCTTTTGGACAACAATGCAGCTGTGCGGCTCGGAGGCGGCGGCGGCGGCGGGCTCGGGTTCATGCTCAGCACTCGTTAGGAGACACAGTCAGCGTGGTTCTCATGGGACGCGTTGACAAAGGGACAAATATAGAAAATGAGCAGTCTTTAGCTATAAAGAAGAGAGAGAGACATCACAGTGTATATTTCTGCTGTGATCTGTGTATATTGACTCAAGCTGCTCGTGGTCGTCTTTGTTGTCGTGGCTGTTTGTGAAATGACGAGTTCACGGTTAAAAACAAACAGACAGCGACGCTGCAGTAGCAGGGAAACATCCTAACATCCTTTCCTCTGCCTCAGATATCTGGATTGTCTGTGATTAAAGGTTAAATGTTGTTTTAATCTACAAGTCTTGACTCAGAAACAGGAGCAGAATAAAACCTCGCAGGCCTCCCTCTCACTCATGAGATCAGGTCGCCTCTCTGGAGCCCAAGCAGCTAAAAAAAAGGCGTTTATGTCAAATATAGTACAGTTTGCTTCCAGTTACATCAACACAGTTAAAAATATCCTCCACTCTGATTTTTACAAGATGCATTTTAAAAGGAGGAAGAGGTTCGATCCGTGAAGGACTCCAACATCCTTCTCTCAGATTTAAATCGAGCAAACCGAGTCGATCTCAGCGATTTACAGGAAACTCTGAGGCTTCAAGCAGAAACTCACAGAAACTTACTGACAGAATCTGCAGTTTCATATCTGAAAAATAGAAACAGTAACATTTTCAACATGATTTTTAAATAAATAACAACTCAACATGGATGTAAAGGAGCCTGGTTGGCTGGTTGTCATCCTACATGTGTGACACGTCTCCTGTATGAGGAGGTTTGAATACAAATTCATCCATAATTCAGTTTCCAATCTAAACAATTCAGCTCCATTCAACAGCAAGCATCCTCTCCGGTGTGCTCAGATGAGTGACGGGGTGATGAGTGGCTGATCTCAGGACAGTGACAGACTTACATTGAATACCAGCAGTGATGGTGAAGCGCCGATGTGTGACTGAGCTCAGATCATCACCGCGTTTCACTGCTCTGAGGCTCCCCGGTGCAACATTATCAGCCACATGCAGCGAGGAACGGCTCCGTCTGTTCCCCTGCAAACCCAAAGGGCCGTGATTCACCGGACGGCTCCCTCGCCTGCTGCTGAACGCCGAGTGAACCGCGGGCGATGCCAGAACAGGAGTGTAAATTTCACAGCAATCAGCTTTTAAGAGGTCTTATCACAGGTATTCAGACGCTGGAGTGGTTCAATTTAATTATACAAGTCCTTTGTCTTCCAGGCGGCTTCAGACTCCAGGAAATGCATCACAGACGGAGGTCCGATCACTTCCTACAAAAATGTCTGAAATGAATTAATTGAGGGTCATTATTTCAGCAGCTGCTGTGCCTTTTTATAAATCCCGGTGGTCTGCCAATAACACTATCTGCTCTCACACTTGGAAAACATGTTGTGTCTCCGTCTCTGAAACTGGAAGGAGCTGAAAAAGAACTTATTGTCTTAAAGGTTTTAAATGAGTCACTGAACTGTTGTTGTGGAAACTGAACTGTGATTAAACTTACACATTCTTCTTCTGGTCAGGAGGCTGAGGTGTGCTGATGTCACCTGGAGCATCAAGGCTGGAGGAGGCTTCAGGAGGCTGCAAGAGGCTGCAGGAGGCTGCAAGAGGCTGCAGGAGGCTGCATGAGGCTGCAAGAGGCTGCAAGAGGCTGCAGGAGGCTGCAAGAGGCTGCAGGAGGCTGCATGAGGCTGCAAGAGGCTGCAAGAGGCTGCAGGAGGCTGCAAGAGGCTGCAGGAGGCTGCATGAGGCTGCAAGAGGCTGCAAGAGGCTG
>JAQMCX010000010.1:318454-350323 GCA_029814765.1 Acanthurus leucopareius | reverse complement strand
TCATGATCTTAGGTATATGTGTGTGTTATCGGTTATCGGTATCGGCCTTTAGGAGCTGAAAGTTATCGGTTATCGGTTATCGGTTTTAAAAAACAGTCATCGTGCATCCCGAGTTAAACTTGCACTTTGCAGCTCAGTTAGACGCAACATTAAAGAAACACATGACCTGGATCCTTGTCTCCCTTTAAAGACAGAGTGTGTTTGTGTGAGAAATGTTTTAAAAACCTTCAGTTCTCCTCGGTGTCCCGTACGTGTGTTTGATTTGTTTGAATTGTGCTGTTTTACTGTCTTTTTTTCGTCAGTTTCCTCCAACACCTTCTCGCTTTCTGTTCTTTTTTTTTTTTTTAATCACACCGCTTTGTTGTTGTCATCATCTTGTTCCTTTTATCATCATCACCTCATTTCCTGTTTTGTTTTTGTTTTTTTTTCCCCCCACATGGTGCCACCCCTCTCCTCTCCAAACCCCTCACCCCCTCACCCACCCGTCTCCCATCCCTCACCGTCTCCCAGAGACATAGTCAAACTGGTGGAGGTGTCAAACGATGGCGGGCCCTTGGGAATCCACGTGGTGCCTTTCAGTGGCAGGGACCGCAGGTAAAAATATCCACAGCAGAGCGACGAGGCTGTTCAAAGAGGCTTAAAGAGAGCAGAGAGGAGGAGAAGCAAAAAATAGTATCCACACAAGACACGAGCACAAACGTGAAACACATCTAAAAAAATCACATTTTGTTCAAAAAACGTCTGATTGAAGAATTTAAAACACGTAAAATGTCTTAAAATCAGTTACCTGTTGTGTTTAGATTTTGTAACAGTAGGATTCAGATAATGTTTAAATGAAAAAGGGTTTTATTTCCAACTGTGTGCTTTTTAAAACAAATCCCTTTATCATAATCTCTTTGTTGTTTCTACATTTTTAGTTCTTTAACTGCCTTTTGTTCAATAAGACATCAGTTTATAGAAGCTCATGTGGGAAACACCTGACGGCTTTTAGATTAAAAAAACAGCAAACTGATCAATTACCCCCATCACCTGATGACTTATTAGTATTTCAGTAGGTTTATAAAAATACACTTGTTTTGAATTTGGTGGTAAAATGTAAAAAATTTTAGCTTTTTTTTGGTTTTTTTGTTTGTCTGGAGAAAAGTGAGCTGCATCACTTCTGCATGAACACACATGCATACCAGACATTCCTCCTCTGTGCCCATGTGTTATCACTTCATCACTCATCCAGAGCCGACACACACACACACACACACACACACACACACAGGTTGCCATCGTAGGCATGATGAAGCCATTTGCCAGTTTACAGAGATCAATCATGCTTGTTTAGGGTTTGTAGGTGACCATCATATTTTCTTTATGGCTGCTGTCACATCAGCTTTACGTGATTCAAAGGATACACTGAGCAGTGCACACAACACACACACACACACACACACACGCATACCTGTGACACATTCAGAAGCACACATGCACAGCTGGAACAAAGCTGTGAAGGAATTAGAGGAATTTCACATCTGGTTTGAATATTCCCACAGAGAGGAGGGTTTTTTTTGGAGGTTGTGATCAAAGTCATGCAGCTTTTTACAGTTACAGTGTGTTTTCATTGTTTTTGAAACCTGATGTTTGCATGGAGGTACTCAGTATGCAAAGAATGTAAAAAAAAAAATGGCTTTTGATATTATAATTGAGCAGTGACAGGCTGTTTTCTGCAGCACTGACACAAAGGCATCCAAACTTCCTTCATGTTTGACTCGATCCAAAAGACTCACAAATACGATCAGCGGCTAAAAAACTCGACTGTCGCGCTTTATTGAAAATCAAGATCATATCAGTTTTCTCGCTGCCCGACTTAATCAGCCTAAAAGCACATTTATAATGCACTTTTCTTTTATTGGGGAAATGTCAGAGTGGGCGTTGTCCCAAGATTAAGATGCCCAGCTTCCATCAGAGAAATAGCCCCTCCGCAGCAAATCGCATTGTGTTCTCGCTCAAATTCAATCACCGCGATTGTCTCCGAACTTTTTCAACTCCTGAACTTTCCTGCACCCCCCCCTCCTCCTTCTCTCTGTAATCACATTCCCATTCATATTGAATTATAAGCCTGAGGCGAGGGTGAGTATTAAACCCTAAAATCAACCCAATTTACCCAGGCGACACTCGCTCATACTACCTCAGAAAAAGCCTGGATACACCCGGACACACACTATACGGCGAAGAAGACTCGATTAGGTTTGTGCCGTCTTTCCCTACCCGTGGTTGATTTTCTTCCTCAGACTCGAATCTAATCCACAAAGCGGCCTTTCAGGTGAAGTTAGCCCCTCGCCGCGGCTGTGCAGGGCGGCATAAGCCAGTTTGCCACACCGGATTACAGGGCGACAACGGTTGCAGCTCAGCATGGTCGAAGCGCCGCGGTGCGATACGCCAGCTCCTCTCCAAACCTGCTCGCTATCAGCGTTTTAACAGTGCTGCTTTCCCGTCTCTCTCTCTGAAAGCACTCTGTTTATTTTATTTTTTTGTTTCGCTCAGAAAATGGCCACGGGAGTCTTAGGGGTTAGAAAATTAACACCTGCGAAACATCGACCCCGGCAGAACCACGGCGGAGTTTGTGAATGTGTTGATTGCCTCTGAATAGACGCCTCCCCCACGCAGCCTCTGCAGCAGCACCCCGGTGTGATGCGACTGCTCTCTCTCATAAGCCTCATTGGTACACTGATGATGCAAATGACAGGACCAGACTGTACACTCTTTTCAAGTACCGCGTGATAAAGCAGAGGCAGCAATTAGGCAGAGCTGGTTTTTTTGTTGTTTTTTTGTGACAGAAAAAGCATTTTTCTGTTGATGCGGCACGGACTGATTTTAGAACCGTAATACTGGGAACAGGGTCGATTGTGTTCATGAACGCCTGTTTCTGCTGACAAAAATAGAAAACCCACACAAAGGCAGGTCATTTAATGTGAAACATGACAATAGAGTGAAAAATGCAAACATTTTATGGACCCAAAGATGAAAAAAATGTTTTAAACTTAAGAATAATTTACAGATTTGACAGTAAAGCCACTTTTTAGTGTTATTTACCTTCATTTTACCAGGTAAGATAATGAAATGTCTAATTTACAATGACAGCCAGGTAGCTGCTAAAAGACACCAGTAGGGGAAAGAGGGAGGGGGGATATGAAAAAAAAAGTTTTGGTTTACTTTCTACTTTAAAACAGCTGTTATAAGAGATTTATAATGATTAATACTCAGTATATTCTACACTTCAGCTCTCTCAATGCAGCCATATTCAATCCACAAACGCCATCTTCCATCTTGTTGACATCACCATTTGAACATTTCAGGACTCTTGGCTTGTTGGTCAAGCGTCTGGAGAGAGGAGGCAAGGCCGAGCAGCAGGGCCTCTTCCAGGAGAACGACTGTATCGTCCGTATCAATAACGGAGACCTGCGAAACATCCGCTTCGAACAGTAAGACAGCAGCTCTCGCGGGAGCCACCGCTGAGCTCTGGTGCTCTTCTGGACTTCCTGTGTGATTGGTTTCTTGAACCTTGGCTTCTTCCCTCCTCTTGCACCTGCAGACCTGAACCCTTCTTCCTGCTGTTATCCTCTCTGCTCATGCCTTTTTTCACCCTCCTCTCTGCACTCCTGCCGGTGCACAGGCTCCTCTGCTGCCCGTCACCGTGCTAAGCTAACCTCCTTCCTATTAATCTCCTGTAGGTCGCACCCTCAGTCGCTGAAGCGGCCCCTGCAATCCTCTCCGCCTTTATTCCCTCGTGTTTCAGTAATAGCTCTGCTGGACTCCCACTGTAGCAGCGCACATGCGTCTTCCATCAGAAGAAACAAGAATGTGCTTCTCAGCTCTGTTCAGCTCTGTGCTTTCATTAACCTCCTAACAGAAGCCACCTGCTCGCCCCCCCCTCCCTCCTCTCTAGACGCTACATGCTGCATGCATGCCTTCATGCTGCATATGAATAATGTTACCTGCTGAACACAATTTCAGAGATCCAGTGATGCATACACACACACACACACACATGTTTGATCTAATTTTTTTTACCTGTCAGCATAAATGTACACTGAACATGTTTTTTAAATGTGTTCTTCAGTTCAAAGGTGCGTAGATGTTAAAGAATTGTCTTGCAGAAGCGTCTACAGATGTGCATGTTATGATGATACTTATGTGTCTCATGGGACTTGTAGTAGTTTAAAGGGTCGGTCCACCCAAATGAGATGTGAAATGAAGAAACCCATCACCTCTTGTATTATCTAGCCATGCAGACTTACTGTGTTTTTCAGTTTTCATTGCACTTTCACCTCCAACTCAGCACATAGAGGTTAGCAGAGCTGCATGTCAGCTACAGCGTCTCTGTCGTAAAAGTGTCCCTGTATTCTGAATCATACAACGAACATTCTGTCACCACTTCCAGCAAAGAGCTTATTTCTTTGGGTGGAATAGTTTTTAACATTTGCTTCTGTTCCTGTTTGAGTGGAAGCAAAAATCTCGGCTCACGCTCGGCAGTTACAGCGAAATGATGAGTGATGGGAAGTGGGAAATGAAGTAATTTAGATGAACCAACCCCGTAATCTCAGGCACATCATCACGTCCCGCCAACGCCTGCTGTTGAGCCATCAGTCAAGTTACGGGTGGGAAAACTGCACAGACCACAAATAGTTCTGTTACAAGAGCATCAACAGTTGTTCTCGTTGTTTTTTAACGTATTTTTATAAGGTAACAGATTACATCTGTCACTTGTTTCAGGCTGAAGGTGTGAAAATGCCAAGACAAGATCGTCCTCCTCGCAGACGGTCATTAGTGGCTGGGAAAAACGGGCCTGGAATTTCACAATAAAACTGTCCAGTGGCGTCAGATTTTAGCTGTCATTCGAGGGGGGGTAGCTGTAGAAATCCTGGAGCTCCGGCGTTTTCCAAAAGTCCGAGCAGCTGTCAGGGGGGCAAGGGAAGAGCGGCACAAAAGTCTGCTTTATTGAAACAGGTGGCGCTAACAAGACTCTGCTGTTACAGGGTGCTGACAGCTAACATAAGTTTCCATTCGCACCTACTGTACATGAGCTCACACTGAGAGTTGGGTAGATGGTGGGGGTGGGGGGGGGGGTTAAAAGAGGATTTTCTGCAAACTATCCGACGGATAGAGGTCTCCTTCATCTGCAGCCAAATGAGGGGATTATGTGATGAAGCTGTCAGGGAGGGTTCAGTCTCTTTTTAGAGCTGCTCATACCGGCAATAAGTATTAATTAACATGTCAGAATGTTCAGGTGGGCGAAGATGGATTGTATATGTGTGTGTATGTATATATAGCATGAGTGTGTGTGTGTGGGAATGAGACACTGGGTGGTTGGAGCACTTCCACATGTATGAATGTATACGATTGTTGAAGAGTTGCCGAAAAAAAAAGGTATTTAAGGTTGAAATCAGTTGAATAATCATCTTTTCTCTCCCTCCGTTAAACTACTTCCTGTTCTCTTTGTCCCAGAGCTCAGAACATGTTCCGGCAGGCCATGCGCTCTCCGGTCATCATGTTCCACGTGGTCCCATCATCCATGAAGACCCACTACGAGCAGCTGTCCCACGCCGAGAGGAACCCGGCGTACTCCTCGGGCCGTTTCAGCCCCGACTCCCTGAGCGGCAGCACCGTCTCCGGCATCGACCACACCCCGCAGAGGATGTCCCGACACGGCTCCCAAACTCACCCCCACTCCCACCCGCATCCTCATTCCCACACTCACCCAGACGCGACCGATGGCTACCCGCCTCTGACTCACCCGGCAGTATCAGCCGCCAAACCTCCGACAGGACACACGCACTCGCCTCAGAGGGGCTTGAACTCGACGCCAACGGGAGGATTCACCAAAAAAGTCGGGAGGAGGCTCAACATCCAGCTAAAGAAAGGTGAGGCGAAGAAAAGTCCCCGTAAAAAACAAATCCATCTCATCATATTGAGACAAACAAAACTTAATTTAGTGCTCAGAGAGAAATATTCAGTTAAAATGTGTTTTAACTTCATGTGTTTCAGTAGAAAGACACAAGTGGTCAAGCTCTCGCAGAGCAAAGTAGGTCAGTCCTTCAGTCTCACACTTTGCTTTAATCAGGCCTCGTGTCTCGCTGTCTGATTTGAGTCAGAAACAACGACTGTGAAAAAAGATGGAAAACAGGAAATCCATTTGTTGTCAGTGTGTAAAAATAAAGATAAAATATCCAGATGCAGATGCTGATGATGTCATATGGAGCCACCCACCCAACTCGGTCATAGTTTAAGGTTCATTGTCAGAAATGACGTCATCGCTAAATTTTAAAGCATCAAATGATTCATTAAACCAAACTTATCTGAAAAATTAACACCAGCATCAAAAGAGCTGCCTAGAAACTGACACCATCTCTGGCTGAAATTTTTGATGTGTGACCTGCACCGCATCCGGCCACTAGGGGCAGTCGAGATGATTTGGCTCCACTTATACAGAGCTGTCAAATCATCCATCATTGATGCAAACAGTCAGTTGAATCTTCTTGAACTCGAACTGAGAGACGTGCCGTGAACTTCCATCATCATCAGAGTGTTTCGTTGTTGCTCTGGAATAAAAAACATCTCCGTTCCTCCACGATGCATTACATCATTTTGTTTTTGAAGTATCATCTGATTCTTTCCAGCGGGTCTGAAAACCTTCCCCTCGTGCTTTGCATTCCTCTGACTCTCACACTAAGAGTTTTGTATTCTCCTATCCTTTTCATCCCATCTGAGTAAACATGCAGCTTCCTCAGTCCCGGCACATGTGAAACGAGCATAGGAACAGTTTGTAGAGAAATGGTGCAAACATGGAAGCATGCAGAACGTACAACAATGATGTAACAGGCTCAGAGCCTTTCAGAGTTTACCACAGTGATGTGTGCAGTGAACGGTGGCTGACAAGTCCAATAAACTGCACCGAATCCAGGAGGTGGAAAGACAGAATGAAAGGCGATCCTGGGAATAAAACTTTGGGGACATCTCTCCAGCGCGGGCTTTGACTGACAGCTGGCACAGGTGGTGCAAACCTCTGCCAACAGGATACCAGGTGTCGGTGCCAGATCTCAGGGCCAGAGAGCTTGTTGCTAAGCAGCCACTGGTCCCTGTGTGCTGTCAAATGCCACAGCAAAGAGTCTGACATGGCTGCACCATATGCACACTGAAGTTTTCACCCAAATCTGTTTCCTCCCTTGCGGCTGGAATCAAGCCAGAACATAAAGCACAAAAAACACCCAGCTGGATGTTGCATATTTCATCCCAGCAGATCATCTTTTCCACTTGTTCCTTTATCATCGTTTTTTTTTTTTCTTCTTTCCACTCACATCTCTGCTTGCTTAGTCATAAAAAAAACACCCCAGAATAAACTGCATCCTGCACTCGATTTTCCATGAGATCTGTTACGCTCTCGTTCAAAGATGTTATATTTTCTCATTCCACCTTTTTGTTTGCTGTTGTCGGAGCAGACACTTGCGAGGATTAACGGCGACTCCCAAGAGGCCGTTTTGGCTCGTCTGTTTTGTTTTGAGTGCCGACTTTAGCCCACAGCTTTGAGCGTAGATTAAGCTCCCGTATTGTTTTATGCGCTTGAATCAGACACCGGTCTCCCTGCAAATCCCGGGGAGTATCAGAATCAATCAGAGGATCCCGTTCTGCAGAGGAAATTGCTTAGGTATATCTTAATCAAGCTAATGGGAGTTTAAAAGATCCTCCTCCCTGTTTAAAGCCAGGAACGCTGTAAGCATTTACCGGTGAGTATAATACGGCACCTCATCTGCCTGCAGGAAGTTGATTGGCTCATCAATGTGGGGGATTAGGTGGAGGATGTGAAACAGAATAGCTAAGTGTTCTGCTTTTCTTTGCGTCAGCTCAGTCAGACAAGCAGTGAGGATTAGGGCCAGTTTTCTGACACAGCCGGGGATGTTCATTATTGTTCTTTTTTATTAACTTTGTTTCACAGTCTATAACAGACAAGTCATTTCGCACAGCTCACTGAAACACACACATAAAGTCCCTTAATCAGAGCTCTCAGAGTGCTGAACACTTGAGGTACAGACGTGCGTGTGTTGATCGTCATCTTTGTCGACAGAGTTGGACGTTCTGGAATAAAAAAACAGTAACGACACCTGAGTTACCCCTCCATGACCGCAGGCGGTGCAGTTTGTTCCCACCAGAGGTTGTTTTTCAGCTTCTGACTTCAATTAAATGTCATGCAAAAAAAAAAAAAAAAGTATTACAAGTCTTCAGGCTAAACTAACTTCCTGGCACCGTATAATTGCATGTACTTATTATGAAGTCCAACTTTTTAATTGAAAAGAACTGAGTTGCCTTCCCTCATAAAAAACCTACTTTAATTATTCACCATGAACCTGCTTGAGCTCTCTGCTGACAGGATGCTGGGTTTCTCCACAGTTCCAGGGTTTAACTCGCTTAATGGAAGGAAATTATTTGTTTGTGTGTCAGGATTAAAGATGATATGAGATTGAGGCCTGTTTTCCCTGATGATTCGTAATGATTCGCTCTTGGGGTTGCAGGCAAAAAAAAGTGCAATCGCACACTTAGGAAGTAACATCAGCCAACGTACACATCTGTTATTAAGAGACACAGACAGATTGGCAGCATGCATCATATACCGTCTGAGCCTGGTCAAAGTGAGAATCATCAGCATGTTTTTGTGCAGAAACGTGGTGAAGTCAGGACTGTTTGTGGGTCATTCAGTGGTTTGTTTTATTCATCGCATTGTAGATGCATAAAAGTTAGCTCTTATATTGTTGCTTTCATTGAGTAGAGAAGGAAAAGACTCACAAAAAGGTTGTGTGTCACAGCTAATAAGATCCTCCTGTGTTTCCTGCATTCTGGGCTCTTCCCCCTTTAAAGGTTAGCAATGTGCACGCAGCACTTCTTCTCTCGTGCATCGACCAACATCAGTGGAACAGCTTCATGTGTTGATGTCAAATTTATAATTTTTTTTCTATAAGTGGAGATCATCTCTTTGTTTCATGCACAGTGGGCTGCCTCCATGACACAATGCTGCCTAAAATGCATGATTATCCTTAAAAACCAAACTTTATTCCTGATCAAACATCCCATCTCACTCTACCAGCATAATGTCTTAAACACTTAACGCTGTTTTTGTCCAAACCTACATAAGAACAAAGAAAATTTCACAGCTGAATATGAATCAGGGTGCAGAAAGAAAAGGAGCTTTTGCTTCAAGATAAATCAGATTCCATCATAAGACCGTCTCTCCTTGTTGCTCATCCCGCAGGTCCGGAGGGTCTCGGCTTCAGTATAACGTCACGGGACGTGCCCATAGGCGGCTCAGCGCCCATCTACGTGAAGAACATTCTGCCTCGAGGAGCTGCCATCCAAGATGGCCGCCTGAAGGCAGGAGACCGGCTGCTGGAGGTGAGAACGTGCAGCGATACACAGTGAAGCAGCTCCTGTTTGTGCAGAAGATTATGTGGTTATTTACTGAAGTCTGTGATAATGATTGGATTGTTTTAACTGTAGACGTGCACCAGATTTCTGCTTTGGTCTTGTTTCAAAACTAATGTGTCACATAGTCGAGACGCCACATGTACCACGACTTTTAACCCTTAAAAAAAACCTGCCAACTGTTGAAGGTATCTAATTAATGAGGAAACATTTTAAAAAGAAATTGAGCATCTTGGAATTCAAATCAAAGAGCATCTGTTGGTGCTCTTTCTTGTGCCGCAGCTTTTGAAGTTCAGTTTTCCCACATTGCATTAATGTGTGTGAAGGATTACACTGTGCAGCGCTGTGAAAACCAGACGATCGCACCAAACTTTAAATACTTTGATCCACAAGTTCATTTAGTTTTTAAATGATAAAATAACCAGTTGATCCCTGTAAACCACAGCTTTAAAGTAAAGTGACAATTTGCTGCTTTTCATTTAAAAAGTTGCAATAAGTGATATGAATATTTCTCTGTCGGCTCAAAAAAAGTCCGAAGTTTAATCAGCCTGTGCAGCCTGTTTGTAAACCATACGTGCTCTTTCTTTGTACGTTTAAGGTGAACGGCGTGGACCTGAATGGGCGGACCCAAGAGGAGGTGGTGTCTCTGCTCAGGGCCACGCCCATGGGCGGAGCTGTGGGGCTCCTGGTCCTACGGCAGGAGGAGGCTTTCCTCCCCCGAGAAGCGGTACGTTTGTCATTTCTCACCTCCTTTGGAACGTTTCTTCAACTCTCCATCCTGTTAGCAAAACGCATTTCACATCATGACTTCCATACATTCCCTCAGTGCATGGATACGTGCATGGATACGTGCATGGATACGTGCATGGATACGTGCATGGATACGTGCATGCAGAGGGTGTGTGCTCAGGCTCGTGTGTGTGTTGTGTGTGTGCTCCTGTGCTGTCACCGGTGCAGTTAATCCCCACAGTAAGCGCAGTGTTTTCTTCTCATTTCCCAGCTAACACAACACGCTAGCAGAGCATGCAGATTGATTGTCCCGCTCCGCCGCTGCACTCCTCTCTATTATCAAACTGCGACTCGCCTCAGAGGAAACCTGTAGAGCTCAATCTCTCCTCTTTATCTCCTTCACCCTCTCCCTTCCTCTCACTTTCACTCCATCTCTGTCTTTCTGGTTGGGTCACCCTCCCTTCTCGTTGCTTTCATTCTCACCCACCAGTTCCCTTTCTTCCTCTCACTTTGCTACGCTTCCTTCTCTCTCTCTCTCTCTCTCTGTATTTCCATCTCTTTGCTGTATTTGCCTCCAAGCTGACTTACCAGATTGATGGATGTGGGGATGAACAGACAAACGCAGGGCAGGTAGAAGGCAGAGTGGAAAACACACTCGGCTTGAATATCAATCAGCCAGCGTCCTCACGCCGTACGAACGTTAATCCAGATCTTTGCTGGTTGCTTCTGGATGCTCCTGCTGTCACTCAGTGTAGACAGATGCCGTTCACAGCCTTTAACTTCAGTGATTCATGCAAACTGCTGCTCATTTAGGCATGATGTTTTTCACAGCTGTTTGCTTTTTTATCTCAAAGTTGTGTATTTTTATAATTCAAGATGTTGTACTTAATTATCTTTGCAGAAAATCAGGTTTAATGCGGTGCACATCTGGCGTTACCACCAAGATGTTCGATATGAAGATAGTTCATAATGGCCGAGATGAAAAACAATGCAGCAGAACACTGTGGCTTTGGTGAAGTTTTCTGTTTTCTTGTGGGAAGATTGAACGGTGGAGGCTGTTAGTGAGCCTTAAATCACGTCGGTGTTTACTCCAAAGCAGCGGTCAATGATTCTCTTCTATCTCTTAAGCTGCACAAGCTGGCTTTAACACGCACCTTATCGAGCAGGAGCATGAGTTATAGCACCAAACAGTCTTAAATCCCCCCTCTGTTGTCTTAAAAATGGTCTCACCCTGCACCCTCAGCAGGCGCCGAGGCCATTACAGGCACATGCAGCCATTCGCTTGCAAGTAGTGTCAATCAGATGGCTGATTGGTGACAATTATCACAGCAAGGGATGCAGAGGAGGCTATTGGCTGGCTGTCGTCACGGGTGAAGTTAGATGAGAGGAACTGCCACACTGGTCGATACTCATCTCTAGATTAGAGCGGGGCTTTGAGCCCGGCTGACTCTGCACAGTTGGTAGTTGGATGGTAGGATTTATTTGATCTGTGGTTATCAGCTGTAGAGGGTGAAGAGGCTGATGGGAAAGGGTTGAGACGGGGCTCGAGGGAGATGAGGCCCAGTGCACAAAAATGAGCAGCTTCAGTCTTTATCCAAAGCTGTGAGCACGGTTTAAGCATTTCCTTGTGGCTTTCAGAGTTTTAGAGACTAAACAGACTGTCAGCTGAGAAAAAAAACACCGACAACACACATTATATGTCAATAAACAGGAAACTGGATGGCTGTAATGAGCTTAACAAAAGCAGTTTCGAGGGGAAAAAAAAGCACATTTTCTTGGCACACGAGTATGAATTAAAAATGGCAGTTACTTAGCTTTATTTATTAAACTTAATGTAATCCGATGAAAAATATAAAGTCAACAGCTGTCGCATCATTTGTGCAGCTGCCATGTGCAGCAGGAATAAAAGAAGAGTCTCTTTTAGCTGTTGGACACGCTGATCAGCCCGTTCTGTCACTCATGTGAAAACATGCCGGTCCTGCTCGAACATCGTTCAGTCGTCCCTGAGTTTAAAGAGACTAATGTGCAGGATGTAATTAATGTAACTGCTGTAACATTCTCACTGACCTCCATGCTGCTTTCGACTGTTTTCCAGAGCAGCCGTGACGTCAAACGAGACTCACAAGAGAGAGAAAACAAAACAGAAAGGCGAACTCGTCTTAATCGCTTGTTTTTCACAGAGTTTACCAGCATAAACACACTAACAGTATCAGACTCATTAGAGAAGCATAGTAACCCTGACCCATTTTACAGTGTGTTTTTAAATTTAAATCATGAGTAGGAAAGCATGTCTTTAGCCTAAGAATCAAACACAAGGCCCATTTTTAAACACTGCTGCTAACCGAACGATATCTTGTTCTTTTTAAAGAGCCGGTGCTCAGATTATTGCACAAGCATCCATCATGCAGTTTACTCATTAATGATTGTTGTGCAGACCAGAAGTTTATTTGTACTGTTTGCTAAAACTTGGAGTGAAAACAGTTGTTGAAGCACTGCCGGATGCTTGTGAAGCTTTTTTTCGCTCCCGTCAGGTTGCACTCGCATGGTAAAAGCAATCTGGACGAGCCGAGTGTTTGTGTTTGTTGCAGCTGAACAATAAGAGGACACTCGTTAGAGAGACTCTAGAAAACAACTCAGAGTGAGACTGTCTGTGTTCGGACCTAAATATAGGATTTTATACCCCCCCCCCACCCACCACCTCACCACCTCACCACCCCACCACCTCACCACCCTCCGCCCCAAGTGGAACCGCCACCTTCCCAGAATGCAACATTTTGTCCTTGCAAACACAGTTTCTTGCATCCTTCAGTTTATATTTTAATTCTCCACCCAGAAGTAACCGCCCGTCTGTCTGCTGAGATCTGTCATGTTCACGTCCTGCACGCCCGTTTATTCATCCATAACTCACCCCCACATCCCCTCCCACAGCTTCTTGTGTGCTCAAATGTTCACTGTTCCTGTCAATAAATATTTTTGCTTGATTACTTTTTGGTTCTTGTGTGTCCCCACCCCCCTCCCCCAACTTCCTCCTCCTCCTCCTCCTCCTCCATCCTCTAGACTGCTGAGCCCCAGATGCAATGCCCCAGAGATTTGGTAAGACTCCACCCAAACACTAGCCTGCAATTAAAAAAAAAAAACACCTCCTCCTTCTTCTTAACAGCTCCTGCTCCTTCATTTAGCCTGAACTCCCCTTTGCATGAATGTTATTAATCTCTGCAAGGAAAAAAAAAAAACACATGTTGTTATCTTCCAGTCGGGATATGAAAAATAATAGCTTATGTGTGCATTCAGATTCAGGGTCCACGTGTAAACTAGCTGTTTAATCGAAGTGCAAGTCATTAGTCGTGCATATAAATATTAGTCAGTAACGTTAATTTTAATCTCCATCCAGAGTGGCTCCAACAAATCACAATTTCATGGTCCATCAGTGTGTAGTGTTGAGGCTGTGCAGAATAATCCGCTCCATCACTCCCCTTAGAGCCAGCGTGTTAGTCAGCGAAGGTGAGAAACACACAGGAGTTAGCTTTATTTGTCGGCTGGGGATGAGGTTGTCAGTCTGGCCCTCTTGCTGCAGACTAACTCTGATATGTGGGGCGAATAACAAACAGTCTGTTAAGTTTGTGTTTCACTTTATTGAGGGAAATATTTAGACGGAGCAGACTGTGGCTGCCTCTGTGCCAAACGTGCACAGAAACTTTGACAACTTTGACACACGACGCCATCTGAGACAGAGGCAGCAGGCGTACATACCCTGATATATCATGCCCATAAATACCCAGACACTGGATGCATATAAACATTCCTAATGTCGGGATTGAACCCTGCAGTGGCAGCAGATGTAGTTTTTAGTGTGGAAATCTACCTTCTGTGAAGAAAGGGGCTCTCAGCAGAATGTGCCGCATCTCCGACTGTCACAACGCCGTCTCGATGGCCTGAAACGTCACGCGCGCCCTCAAAGGTTTCCTCACCGCAGCAGCTGTTAAAAGCTCATCCGTCTTTCCTGCTGGAATGAAACAACCTCTCAGATTTCCATAAGTCCTTTTTCACGTTACTGAACTTAAGTCGTAATTTCCCGACCGCAGACTTCACGTCTTCAGCATCTGGCTTTACCTTCAGGTTGCATCTGGCCGAGCGTGCGTCGCTCATTAGAAGTGTAATTGGCCAGTTAATTTGATCGGCGGTCGTACCTGCCAGCTGTGTAGACGATCATCATCAAGGAACTTTATGGCAGGGCGTCGCAGATTATTGTGACTGCAGCTGGCACGTCTCACACACACGACACACACACATGTTCAGACATGACAGCATGAATCAGTCTGTGATCCTGCAGAGAGACTGAGCCTCTATCCCACAATGTTTCCTGAAACCGATCACTTAAAATCACTTAAAATCACTTAAAAATCTCCAGAATGACAGTCATGGTAGATCTGGACTGAACATGTGTATGTTTATCCAAAAATACTTCCTCATGCATCTTTTTTGGATTTCGGGAAGTGAAAGCTATTGTTTCATTTGCTCTTATTTTGGCTGTTTACCTCCTAAAAAATCAATGCAACCACAGGGATGAGAGCCAGATAGATTGAGGAAATGCACCGCGGCCATGCTGCCCCCCCCCCCCCCCCCCACCTCCACCCCTCCATTTTGTCTCTTCTTACCTCCCTCCTTCCCTCCCTTCCTAACTCCAAACCTCCAGATGAGCCTCTCCTCCTCGCCCTTTCCCGGAACATCAACCGCCATAATGGGTTCAGCGCCTTTCAGATGTTATCTGTTGTCAGAAGCTTCATTTTAAACATCTCACAGCCAACAACATCAACAACAGCAGAGGCACCGCGATGGTGTTCGGCTCCAGATGCAGGGTGTGGGTCTGACAGGGCAGCTTTTAATGGACAAGTATCCATTTTCACGTCATAGATGTGTCTCCAGCAGATGAGATGAGATGAGATGAGAGAATTGGGTTTTGAAAAGCAGAGCGGAGGCAAATGATTGTTTTCATTATTAGTCTTTCCATCATTTTTCTGATTAATTGATTATATGAGTCTAAAGAATTTTAGAAAATGGTGACAAATGCTAATTACAGAGGTTCACGGAGCCTCGGTGATGCCTTCAAAATGTCTGTTTTCTCATAAAACAGTTAAAAATTCAGTATTTAACATTCAACTTAAATACAACAAGTCATCACATTCAAGACAATAGAACCAGTCAGTTTTATTTGGGCGACGAATAATGATAATTTAACGAAACAACAGTTACAGCACAAAAAAGAACAGGACAGCTCAGAGTTAAAACAATTTGACTGGAGTAAATTGGAAATGTGCTGAGCAGCTTTTGTGAAGAAACACGCTGAATCCTGACAACCTGCACGACGACCGTTTCCAAAGATACATGGCTAAAGATAAGAAAGCTCGCTTAGAGTGTAATGCACGCAATAAACAGCGCTGCATTCATGCCTCATCATGCTGATAATGGACTGAATTACCTGTGTGAATGCATTAAAGGGTCCATTCAGGCAGCCAGGCCTAAAGATAGTTGATAATTTAGTAGTTGTTGAAAGAAAGAAAAAAAACTGTTTCAATCAAGGTGAAATGCTGCGCTTAGCATTCCTCCTTGTTTTCATTTCTTTGTGCAGAAAAGAAAGATGCAATTAAAACATAAAAAAGCCTATAGAATATAACACGTGAGCAGCTTGCAGACCTGCAGGTTCACCGGCACTCCAGTTGTGATTTTTTTTTTTTTTTTAAGAGATGGCACAGCATTACTCACCGTGTGAGAGCGAGCTCTGTCGAGGGTTACACAGCAGACAAAATGCAGCAACTGAAGTGGAAAAAAAGCACTCGCTTCTTTGAAATCAATCCAATGACCCAAAAACCATCCAAACTCTCGCAGCAGTCCACTAGAGGCTGTCATTAGCTGCGTGACACTGCGGTTTGTCGCATTCATCTGTCAAGCATGTGGGTGACTCATAACTCTGAACTCGTTCCATATCATTGTTTTCTGTGCAGCGAAGCTAATCTCTGCTGAATGCGATCGCTCCTGAAGTTCGCTGGTGTTCAGTTTCGCCCCTCAGCCAGTGCATTGCATCACATCTGTCCACCTCGCTCCATGTTCCTCTGGCTGAGATGTTCCTCATCACATACCATGTATTGAATTATTAAGTGCTCTCTCTGTTTAAGAGGCTCTTTTTGTCTAACCTGTTGACTTTGACTGCTCCCTTTAGCATCCGAGGCAGCCCGTGGCGGCCGGGAAACCCCACTGGCTGATTGAGGTAACTGCTGCATGACATCACCACTTTGGGTCATTGTGCTGCAGAGGGAAAAGCATCCGAGGCAATGAGATACTTTGGGTGGCTTCACAAATAGACGGGGACTCATTTAAGCAATTCATTGCTTTGCCGATGGTCCGTAACACAAAGCACTTTGTTGGGCTTTTCACCGTCTCTCTCTCTCTCTCTCTCTCTCATCAGCTCTCACACTCTTTAGTTTTCATTGGGACTTTATTGTTTCTGTCTTTGTTACCACTTTTCATATCCCTTTTTTCCCTCCATTCTTCCTCTCTTCCTCTCTCTTTCTCACTCTCTCTCACACACACACACACACACACTCACTTAAGACACACTTAAGGACGCAAATCCTCTTTCCTGCACCTGCCTCCTACAATAGAGTGCTGATCAAAGGCATCCGTCTTTACATGCCTTCCCTGATAGTTCCATAATGGGCCCATAACATGAACATTCGGCTCCATTGTTTATGCCATTAGTCACACAGGCTTATGGAAAATTACTGCAATGCTATATTGAAAAGCCATCAGCGGCAGCAGCGGTAATGCTGCAGCAACACTGGGCCAAGATGCTATCTATCACACGTGCGTGTTTCCTCTGCTCGCCGTGCACAGAAGCTGTTATGAAACAGCAATCTGTTAGCACAATGTAGTGCGAGGATGAACGTTCGTTTGATGATGTGATACAGCATTCAGCATTGCAGAGCGTGTGTTGGCTGCTCATGACACAGCAGGAATATAATATCATGACTAACATTATCTGGATCAGGTTTGTAGGTGTGGGGGCATTTAGTAGGATGATTGGTGAACGCATGACAAGATAGTAGAGCTAACGAGTCATTAACACAACTAATATTTCAGTTTTATGTGCTTATTTATTTGCACAATAAAAAGAAACAGGTGATTTTTCAGGTGGAGAGAAGAAACTCTAACGAGCTTACACATGTCCTCTTACCTGAGAATTACAGCGTTTCCACAAAGAGCAAAAAGTTACATCATAAACTTAAAAAACACTGGATAGTCAAAGCAGTCGTAGCTTGTCGACATCAAAAGCAAATATATCGATGTTGAGGCAGATTAGGTAGTTCATGTGTGTTTGATTTAGTAGATGGTAGATGTTTGGCTTCAGTGGTATTTATATCCTGTTGTTTAGTTTGTCTGTAGTTCAGTAAAACACTGTCAATATAAAATAATTATTAGTTTAAAATCGGTTGAGTGCAATTTAGGCAATGCATAATATACCATCAATAATGGAATTATAAAGGACATAATGGTAATAATGTTGGAACAGTAGTACTTTAGCTAACAAGCGCATAAGTACAAAACCAGCATCTAATATTTTACCATTAATAGTAAACAAAACTAGACCTTTTTAACTATTTTAGTATGTTTATGCTGCCTGTTACTGACACTAACTTACTTTTTGTAAGTAAACATAAGACTTTTACGTTGTTACATAAGTTTCTTTTCACCTCTTGCACCAGTGCTTTGGGTGCATAAAAGATTGGTCTCTTCAACATTACAGCGGATGATAATAACTTATAAAACTTGCATCATTATTAGCGCGGTAGGACGGCCGTTGTGATTAATGGTCGCAGTCGTGATGCGGCAGCCTGGATGCTGCTGCTGTGCTCTGCAGCGGCCTGTGGGTGACACATACGAGTCAATCAGAGAGGGCCGTTCCACCGCAGAACAGGCTCTCCGGCTTAATTAAAGTGATGTTTCAAGCTGCCACCTGGCCTATACACAGACACACACACTGCACTGCACACCGCACACTGCAGCCACCCGTACAGCACACACACACACACACAAACACACACGAACACAAAGAATACAGTTATGTAAACTGAACTGAGGCATTTACACCTTACCAACTGAAAAGCACACGAGCCATATGGCACAACTCACACAAACACCTTGGATGCACACACACACACACACACTCACTTCACATTCACACATAAGTATGCTCACACACACATGCATGTGGAGTGACACGGAGCAGCTGCTGGTGTAATTGCTCGGTGTGGGATGAGGTTATAAATGGTTTCTAGTGGTTTGTGGAGCTCCAAAGAGCGAGTCGCATAGAGTTCGACTGTCCAACAGAGAGAGAGAGAGAGAGAGAAGTTAGAACTAACAAGTGGGAATAAACTAGTGTGTTTGTGTGTAACTTCACTCTTTCCATACATGCCACACACACACACACACACACACACCTGCCTCCTCTCTCCTGCATGCTGTGCCAGATTCGGCTCATTCGATCGCGTAGGTATTTGATATTCATGGTCTATCAGCGTGAAGCTACAGAGATGCGTCAGAAGGAGAGAAGAGGTGGAGAGATGAAGTGAGGGGAAAAAATTTGAAACAGAGGAGGAAAAAAAAAGAGGAAGAGACAGAAGAGAGAGAGAGATTCATGCTCAAACAGCCACTCAACGAAAAAATATAAGATGTGTTCACTTACTTTTGGTCATATAACGTAGGTGAAAAGGAGAGAGGAGATATTTGAGAGTGAATGTGAGAGAGTGAGAGAGTCACAGTATGAATAAAAAGAGATAGATTGTGCTACAGTAGGCAGCCAACAATGCTCTCCACGCCCGACTTCCCTCGACCAATTACACCCTTCACTGCCTCCTTCTCACTTCCCTCCCTCTCTCCCCTCCTCTCTTTCTTTCCCGACCCCCCCACTCCACTCCTTTCTCTTTCTAATTCTCCTCAAGCGACTTTGCCAGATGCCATCAAATCGACAGGTTTGTTCGGCCAGAGTTTGAGCTCGCCGCCGCCGCAGCCGCCATCGCTGCTGCCGCCGACCTGCTAATCGTTTCAGGCACCACGGTGGAGAGAAGTGTGTGTGTGTGTGTGTGTGATGGAGAAAAGAAAAGAAGAAAAGTGGAAAAGAGGGCGACTTTGAATTCTTGTAAAGCTAAAGATTGAGTCACTTTTGTAGAATACAAAGGGGAGAGGAGAGTCTGAGAGCGAGAGCCGTCCATTAGATGTGCAGAGTGGAAAAAAGTTCAAGGGTGGAAGGGAAGTGAGAGAAAAGAAGGAAGGAAGAAAGGAAGAAGAGAGTGAGAGAGAGAGAGGGCAAAGCAGAGTGAAGGGACTGAAGTCAGTGGGTGGAAGATAAAGAGAGAAAAGAGAAAGAAATGACCAAAGATGACTGAGAGATAAAAAACATCCACACAGACTGACTGAATCTGGCTTTAAGTCTTATTTTATTTGCACATAAACGGCAAAAACAGGAAAATGGAAAACTCTTCTTTGTTGGTAAACTTAAAAAAAAAACAGCTGGTTTGAATTAAGAAAGACAAGAGTTTCAGTTTGTGAAACCTCAGATTTGTCCCCTCGTGTTTTGGCCTGATGTGGTTTTATTGTTCTCCTCTGTCAGACAGCAGAGAAGAAAAACTGGACTCTGGTTCGTAGATGCCACCTGTAAACCGGAGAAACAGTAACTTCGTTGTTTGGCTACGTCGAGAAATCACCAAGTCGTGTTCGTCACTTCACTGAACAGGCTCGAGCTTTTCTTCTGTTTAAAAAGAAGCTCTGTTTGCTTTTCACATGGGACGAGATTTATCTTTCTGTCGGCTGCTTTCAGAGGTTTGTTGTCTTTTTTTCTCTGCGGCACAAACAGACAAAGAGAGGACGAAAGCTGCGTGTTCATCACTCACTCATTCAAATGAGGATGAAAGAGAAAAGAGGAGGAGATGGATGGTGTGAGCGTAAAGAAAGAGTTACAGACAGGAGGAGAGAAAGAGGAAACAAGTGATGAAAGATGGTTTAAAGAAAGCAAAAAGAAAAGAGAGACAGGTGTGAAGAGACAGGTGAGAGACGGGAGGAACCGAAACTCTTACTGCCACATATTCATGATGTATCACTTTTTTATTTCTTTGTTTACGATGTTGACTAGTCACATGCAGGGCTGCACCATACGGACACAACGTGTTTCACCAAAAAAGTGTCAGAATTGCACCAATATAGTTAAAATAGACTCCTTCACCCCAAAGTGTGTGAAGGAGTGATATGGTAGGTCCTCACCCCCTCACCAACCTGGACAATTGAACACACTGCACCTTCATGTCCAACACTCTATAATATTATTATTAGTATTTCATGTGTACTAATAAGTTCATTTATGTGGAATATCCATGTATATTATTCCAGTTTCATCTGTGCAATTGAATACAACCACTTCATACCATTGGCCTTGTGAATAATGTACAATTTTTTATTCTTATTTTGTACTTTTTATTTATTGTTCCTTATTCTTATTGCTGCTTTTTTATATTCTGTCTTTTACTGTCCACTTGCTGCTGCAACAATGCAAATTTCCCCTTTATGGGACTAATAAAGGAAGATCTTATCTTATCTTATCTTATCTTAAAATGACTTGTTGCTTCTACAAAACATTAACAGCAATCAACCATAATGTGGTTATAATCAGTCAAATATAACAACAGTGAGGTGGGATCTGTTTACAGTAACGCAGCTTCTCGCACCAGGAAAAAGACATCATCTTTACCATATCGCCATAAAATGACGTCCAGAATCTGATATAATATATATGAGATGTGTGTTATATATAAGTGTGTGTGTGTGCATCCCGGCTCTGTGTAGGAGGTAGAGGAGGAGAGAGATGGTGAGAGGGAGATACAGACGTACAGTGAGAGAGGTGGCAGCGTCTGTCTCTCCTTTTGTGTTGCACATGGATTCATCCCTTTCACTCGCCGTTTCATTCACACTCCCTCGCTCGCTCACTCTGTCATTGTCACGCGCGCACTCTCTCATTCTTTTCATCCTTTTCTATTCGGCTCCTCGCCTTTTCACCCTCGCCTCTATTTGTCTCCGTCCCTCCTCCAGAGCCCCTTCACTCCTCTCTCCCTCCCCTCACCTCCCTTCAGCTCCTTTTACTTCCTGTCTCTCTCTCTCTCTCTCCCGCTTTATTTATTTTCACTCATTGTTTCACTTGTTTTTCCTCTCACCTGTCTTCATGATCATCCGTCAGCTTCGTCTTAAATTAAACTGACTCGGATATTTAAAGAAAAGCCCGAACAGTCCGAGTAAAATTTAGATTTTCTTTTTTTTTAATCAATATTGCGACAGTGATTATTTCTTTTTAATGACACTCCTGGTCTTTAATGGTTTTCTATACATGGAATTAATTAAGTTACTTAATGAAGTTTTTAATGAAGCTCTATCACAGAGTTATTCACGTCCACAGCTGCACATGCGACCGTTGTTTTTCAGGCGCTTTGATTGAAAATGACCGACTGCACTTTGTGAGAACGCCATTAAAACTTTGTGTTAATGATTTCATTTGTGCATTATGGAATTTGAAAATATAACTCTTCATAATCATAATTTAGATGTTAAAAAAGATAATCCTTTCATTATCACCAAATAGATTTCTGACTAATAATTGACTTTAATATCGCATCACGTCTGCTTTGCTGCTCAGTTTGAGGGTTGTGATAATTAATTTCCTGTTTTCTATTTGTTTTTTTTTTAATTCTGTCCGTTCGCAGTTTAAGAGGATTACATTATTATTTGTAACTTTTTAATTAACCTTAATTTATATTCCAGACATAATAATGAATTCAGGCTTTTAATTTTCTACAATAATTAAATTCCATTTGTCATTTGTGTTGTTCTTTTTTTCTCTGCATAGTTTTTTTTCTTATAAATTATCTCTGAATTATTCCAGGTAACATTTGTTTGTCTGTCTGAAACGTGCCGACGCCCTGACAGTTTTCCAGTTCCTTTATCTTCCTCCTTCCTTCCTTCTGTTCCCTCCCTTTTCCTTCTCACCCCATACATCCTCATATTTGCTCCTCTCCTGCCTTCCCCACTTTGCCTCCCCCCTCCATCCCTCTTTCTCCCCTCTCCGTTCCACACAGAGCAATCCCATCTCTCTCCCTGCAAACAAAGGGAGCTAATGACATGCTGACACCGAGCCCGATGATTGAATTCATTAGGCGTGCACAATAATTGCCAGGCGTGAGTGTGCACGCACCCGTCTATTCAGAGGACAGCTGTCAAATAACAAGCAAGAGAGAATAGCTTTTTATTGTTGAGCTGGAAGAGAGCGGGAGAATGAATGCGGAGAAAGAGTGAGAGAAGCACCTGTTGTGGAGAGGAAGAGAGAGACAGAGAGAGAGAGCACTCAGCATGTCAATTAGGCTGCTGTGCTCATGCAAGGTTACTGGGAAGTTTGCCGCCTGTTTCGACTCGCCGTGCATCACGGTACAGGTGCACACTGCGGCACACTCCCGCTTCACGCTTCTATGTGAATTCTATTAAAAGCTCTTTCAGTTTTTGACCTTTGGAGTTGAAGACATTTTTCTATGCTAACAAAAGACGGGCAAAGATGTGGAATAAATGTTATATTTCTTCCATAATGTCTTCATGATACATATGATACAACCCTGCATTAATGACTCAGGTTCCAATCAATAAATTCTGATTGGTGGACCTTAGAAACAGGCTATTTTTTAAAATTATTTTCTGATTGGTGGAGCTGACTTCCTGCTATGCTAACAGTTCCTTCTGCTTTCACCCTATAAATGAAGAAGTCTTGATGAAAACTAGCTAAACTGAACTTGTTTCCTACACAGATGAGGAGCTTCATGTTTTAATGCGTCACTTTTGATCTTTACGCTTTCGATCGGCATCAACCTGCTTTACTCGACTGATTCAGCTGAAGCTAACAACTCACCCTGAGTCTGATCAAATCTCTCTCTGATCTGAGGATGATGCTTTCTTGATAGTTCTTAAAAACCACCTTCATGCCACAAGTATAGATCCACGTCGCCTTGATAATAGCAGATAAGTCTCTGCCTGTTTATATTAAGCACCTGATTTAGCGCCGTCCTGTTCAACACTAATAAATCTGATGGAGCTAATGAGCTTGCACTCTGATTTACCTCCCTGCTATCTGCCCTGCTCTGATTTATATGCAAGTACCTTTCATTAACCTCAAGTAGCCGAATGAAAGTCCTTTTAACTTTGGCCCTTCGGTTAACCCGCAAGGAAACAGAGAAAGTAGGAAACAGAATTAAACATGCGTTTTGGCATCTGAGCGGTTAAATGTGATTTGTGTCTCTGTGGACTGTGTGCAGATTGTGGCTGGTTGGGTCATTAATTATGGTATTTTATCATCTGTGGGTTTTATTTTGAAGGTCTAGGATATAAAGCTGTTCCCTTCTTTCTCTTTCTTTCACCCTCGTCTGCAGAAGACAGAAGAGGACGAGTTGGTCCTGACTCCAGACGGGACCAGAGAGTTCCTGACCTTCGAGATCCCCCTCAGTGACTCGGGTTCAGCCGGGTTGGGTGTCAGCGTCAAAGGCAACCGCTCCAAGGAGAACCACGCCGACCTGGGCATCTTCGTCAAATCGATCATTAACGGAGGGGCAGCATGCAAGGTGCGATACCATCTGCTGTAGTCAGAGGAGGGCGTGAGTGGAAATAAAATAGAGAGGTTTGAAAGTCTGATGTCTTTTCTTCTGAGGAACTTTTTCACTCAGCGAGCCTCACAAAGTTAGATGATATCACTCCAGGGAATTCTTGTTTGTGTAAGTTTAGGGAATAGTTTCTATTTGTAGTTATGCTTTTCTTAAAAAATGACACTTATCAAGTTTTTGCAGAAGCAGAATAAGAAGCTTTGAGAAAAGACCTGATGTGTATCTTTGTTTTACCTGATAGATCTTGTTAGCTGCTCCTTTAAACTGTTATAGATGCTCATTTAGAGACATAATCACTTAGTTGGCCATCAAAGGCATTTCAGTAAAACTTATCTGTGGGAAAGTGAACAAGAAAAGTCATGCACCAAGCTGTGAACATCAAACTGAGTTCGTCAACATCATGGTCACCTGTTTTAATTCTAAGAGTTTTTGTCACTAAAGCGAAATGACTTTTCTGATCCTCAGCGAATATGAGGAAAATCTCCATCTTGGATAAAATCTATGAACACAAAGTTCTAATATTTTTCTGGTTCTGTCTGTAAATTTGTGCTGAAGTCCATTTCAAAAGTCTTACAACTTGATTATATTGTGTTGACAGAACGTAACAATGCACTTAAGGACACACACTTTTCTGTAAGAGATCAGATCCTGGTTTAGAGGAACGATTCACTCTGTGACTGAGTGTGTTATTCTGATTAGATGACGGTTGTTGTTAAATTAGCGACAGAATTGCTTTAAATCCATCACACCACAAAAAGAGTCTCCATATTTCTCTGTAACATTCAGACTTTAAATACCGAGAGATGAGCCTGTTTTTAAGTGTGACTCATTGATGATCATCAGGACGGACGGCTTCGGGTGAATGACCAGCTGATCGCCGTCAACGGAGAGTCGCTGTTGGGAAAAACCAACCAGGACGCCATGGAGACGCTACGCAAGTCCATGTCAACAGAAGGCAACAAGCGCGGGATGATCCAGCTGATTGTGGCCAGACGAGTGGCCAAAAGAAATGAGGTAAGCAACGAGCCAACTGGGCTGGATGAAGACAATGACGTGCAAATGTCTTTGTGTTAATGCCAGCTGTTTGCACACGAGTGCTAATAAAACAGGGAAAATGAAACACATTGATTCTTCACCTGGTAGAGCTCATATGATGTATAGACTAACTTATATAAGATGTATTGAATCCATACCACAGAGCTCCGACCCTCTGCTGCGTCTCTCCAGCTGTCATCTAAACAACAAAGCAAGAAATCTTTAAAAGAAAATGTGGATATATATCTGATAAGGATAAAACTGCCGATTAATATCTCAATATTCCAACTGCCGTATACGTTTCAACATTAAACAGATTAATTATATGAAAAAGAAACTGCAATTAAACATTTATTTTTTAGATCGCCTCATCAGATTAGTCATAGTTTGAGATGAAAGCTCTGCCTGATGGACCTCATGGTAAATCTGAATCAAAACGGTCTCAAAAACTAAAAAAAACACTTAAACACTGACACGATTATAAAGTGACAAAAGTGCTGAAATGAAGCGTATAACACTGACGTAAACCACTCGATCGCAGTGTGTTCTCGTTTTCTGCAGCATCACAGCCCACGTTAACATGATGTGACCTTGACTGAGTGCATGTGACCTTGAGCTGCAGCAGCAACCTGCTTTTCCCTGGAGTTGCACATGTTCACGCTGCAGGTTACAGCTGCAACTGTGTCGCATGTAACAGCATAATGACATGTCGGCCTGTGTTTTTGAGTGAAAGAGGGATTTCTCTCATTCACAGCTGCTGCTCGTGGTTTTTTTGCCTCTTAGTTTAGTCAAAAGTCAAAAAAGTCTTTTCTTTTTCAGTCTGCAGAGCTTAAGAGTTGGAGACAAATAACAAACGATTTTGAAAGTCTTTCTTATATTAACAATCCAGATGTTGCAGGATTAACTTTGATCACATCATCCTGATTTGTGTTGACGCTGCGGCCGTCAGTAAAGTCACTTGTCTGGAGGTAAAACACCACTTCAACAAGACTCTTTGTGAGCTGAATGAACAACCCAAAGCAAACCGCTGTGAGTTGTGTTCAAGATTCATCGCTGCTCACCATCCCCTTATGAGCAGCAATGAATCTTCTCAAGCAATAAAAGTAAGTAGTTGGGTCACAGTAGTTCAGCAGCTCCTCCCACGTACGTCACGTCCCCCGAGGCGGCCTGGGAATTATTTTATTTATATAAAAGCGTAGCTGCGAACGGAGCTGCACAGCTTTTTTCCTCCCTTCAGTGTCATGTTTTTACATTCTCTGTACACCTTTGCCTGTCGTATGCTTGAAAGCCAAAGCCGAGTCTGTGAGCAGCACGGCTCTGTGTGTGTGTGTGTGTGTGTGTGTGAGTGAGCGTGCACGTGTGTGTGCACGTATCCGCCTCTGGCGCTGCCTGCCTTCCTGCTCTCCTTTTCCAACCTGGTGTGTCAAAGTTTTGATTTCCCCTCGGTCAGTCTGGTAATTGAAAGCAGAGGCTAAGCTTGGAGGTGTGTTTTGTGTTTGTGTGTCTCTGTGCACGTACACACTTCTCTGTCTGCAAGTGTGTGTGAGCCCTGAGTGCGTAGTTTGTGCTTTTGTGCACTGTGCGTATGCATGTATGCATTTATTTTCAAGGATCTCTCTGTGTGTTCATGCCTGAACGTCCACAGTGCATGTGTGTGTGCATGTGTGTGTGCATGCATGCATGTGTGTGTGTAGTGTGGCCATGTCGAGGCAGTGAGACTTCACAGAGAGCATATTGGATGAATACAATTCGAGCGCTGGGAGTCTCGTCAATCCATACTTCACATGCAGGGCCGGAGGCTTGGCCCCAGGCTGTCCGAGTGTCTGCGTATTTATAAGAAATAGTGTCGAAGCCACTCACAGACAAGGAAAACAACAATTTAATAAACATGCAGTCAAAGAGACGGGTCAGAGCTGATGCAGGAAGTCCCCACAGAGTCACTATAGATGGTTAACACCTCATAAACCAAGTGTCCATCAAATATTAGTCCAATCAAATCATAACTGATTGATAACGGATAAAAGCTGTGGCCCGATTGGAAATCCTGTCATATCCATACTGGCATATGGGATCAAATAATCCTGTATTTACTTTCTTCCCCATGTTTCCGTCCCTTGACAGCAAATCTCAAATCAATCTCAAATGTTTGCCGTCGCATAAATCAAAAGCCCAACTGCTCGCGCTCCCTCCTCCGTCCCCGCAGAAACACGGTGAACCCGGAGCAGCTGACTTCCTCATCACGGTCGGCACCCGACGGGATCAAGACCTTCCCAGAGCTCAATTATCAGCCTGAATATGCAATGAGCTGCCGTGCGATTCGTCGATGCATCCTCAGTATGGCGAACCCCCCCTCGGCCGTCACCGGGGCGTTTCACCTCGGCCCCTCAGCCGACCGACTCATTAACTGTCTCATTTAAAGTCGAGAGCAAGCGAACGCCAGCAGTCACAGCACCATATGTCGACCTCAGAGATCCGTTCGTTTCCACGGAGGATTCATTGTATCCGTGTGTACGTTCGATTGGTTCGGTTAGCTGTGACTCGAGCCGTTTCACCCAACCGGTAATGAAGGGAAAATGAGTTTTTCACCTGCAGCTCATGATGAAATTCTGATATATAAAGTTTATTTTCACTAAAGTAACTAAATATTTTCACTTAAGTAATGTTTTTACCTCAGCAGAGTTTTTCTGTTTTACGCTCCTTTCTGCTCATTTCTACATAGTGTTACTAAGGTAATTATAAACTTTAAACTTATATACAGTAGAAATGAACTCAGTGTCCATCTTTTAAAGTATTTTATGTCTTTATAGGTCAATAATGGCAACTGAACAGTGTATGATGTTAAAATTTATTTAAACAGCAGCCGACCACGAAACTTAAATGCTGCTTGCATGTAATTAAGCATCATCATCCTTTTTGTATTTAAATACATGTTGCAAAAAAATACCAATGTACCTATGATCACTGTGTTATTGATACTTTTACTGAAGTTATGGATCTTCTACCACTGAGAAAAATAAGTTTTTGGCCACTGAAGAAGTGAAAACATTAATTTAATATAAAGGTTTAATAAAAAAAAGCTCCCCTTTGGTCTAAAATTCACTTCAACAATTTTCAGCCTCATAGTTTCCTTACAAATGTATTTATGCAAACTGGACTTGTTGGTTTACAGTTAACTTTGAGCTGAGCCGGTTATCGTCGGAGATGGAGGTAAATTATCTCCATCATGAACTCCGGTGTGAGAGTGTCACAGCTTGTGTGGTGATGCTGCAATTATGGTTGTATTTATGGCAAGAGCTGCACCAGGCCTTTGACAATTTAATGCAGAAGCCATAGAAAATCAATAGTCGACCATTCAGTTGACAAACAATGAGAGCTAAGATGCACACACACACACACACACACACACACACACACACACACACACACACACGTGCCATGGAAAGGCCGTGGATGTGTGTTTATGGATGACAGGACCAGCAAATGGTCAATTTGTCCAGCAAACAAGAGAGTGTCATTGTGGGTCCTGAGGGAGCCGTCGACATGTTTGCGAGCTAACCAGCCCCTGCAGGGGGAACACTCGCCCGCTAGCCGCCTCTGGCTTTACGGGCTATTGGAAATCCATGCTCAATTATCCTGGTTAACACACTGCTAGCATTAGCATGGATAGCTGCCCCGTGTGTCCGCTCCTCACTGTTGAGCCGGTGTTAGCATGCAAAGTTCTCCTCTGCCTCAATCTTTGCCATTTATTCTGTTTTAGTAGGACTTGTAAAAAAAAAACAAATAAAAAAACAAGGGATTATATGTAAAGAAAAGAGGATATCTGCCTCAAATATTGGAATTTTTTAAATTAAACAGCTATTAAACAAATTGAAAAGTTACAGCCCAACTCTTGTTAGAATCTTTTTTATTATCCTGATTTATTTTTACAAGAATTTTTCTAACGTGATCCTCTTTCCTCCTCGTTCAGGAGGCACCAGGGAGCCCGCTGGGGCCCCAGACTGTGAACACCACCCTGGATGACCACGAGCGCCGCATCTCCCACTCCCTGTACGGCGGCCTGGAGGGTCTGGATGACAACTTGATGCCACGACAAGGCATGATGCCGCGCACAATAGGTAAGACGGACAGATCTCTTGTCAGAACTTATCTCCTGGGGTTTGGCATCATTTTTCCTCCCTGATTGAGGTGTTTGTGTTTTCTAAGGTGGCTGTTAATGTGATGCCATGCTTTGTTTTTAATGCTAAAACTTGTACATAAACCGCAGGAATAGTACCACGAAGCAGGCAGACAAAAGAAAAGGGCGACTGTTTTTCAGCATTTATATTCCCCCTCTGTTTTTGTGTTCTCTCCTGCTAGATTCAGGTTTTTCTGTCAAGACTCGGTGGCTTTTAATGTCTTTGAAAATGTCAAAGAGAGAGACAGTGATGGAAAAATGGTCCCTTGAAAATTTGACGCCGCTGACATTCTTTCAGTGGCTTGTTATTATTTTTGGGGATGTTTTTGTCGTCTGGTCTTGCCTGTGTAGCTGTGTGTTAGTTTGCATGTTTATCGCTCTCTATGTTGATGTCGCTGCTCAAATTAGCTGCAAGTTGAATGCAGGTGAGTGTGTTTGTGTTGGATTAAGTGAAATATATTTGCAAGCAAGTCTGGATCAGATGGCGTAATAGCTCAGCTTGTCTGCGTTAAAATCAAAAAAGTACAAAACCAACCTTTTGTCTCCTGCACTTGCTTCTTTGCTTTGTATTTTTCAAAAGAACAAAATTATCCATCTGATCCAAGAGCCACAAAAACACTTTCACACACACATCAGTTCAGAATAAACATATGCAAAGTACATCATACCTCACATGTAAATGAGTTATACGCAGGAAGAGCTGGTGCACCAACGTGCAATCAAGAGGATGTGTGAGTTATAAGTGACAAGAAGAGTTAACAGGTGAAGTTTCAGGAGGCTGCCACACTGTCTGTGATCATCCATGCTTAACAAACAGCAAGAGCTTATAATGAGCACGGAGCCGATCTACAGACGACACGACAGCAAACAAGATCATCGTCACGAAGGCGACCAGACGAGCTGATGTCTGTCTCTGCAGGCCTGATGATTTTATAACAGCTGGAATCGATCAAAGTCCTGCGTAAAGCCGGTTCAGATGTACAGATTTGGATTTACAGAAGTAAATCTACATGATGCTTCCAGCTTCTACAGACGTATCAGACATATTAGAGAAACAACAGAACCTTGAGACTAAAAGCTGCAGATTTTGTGGTGAAGCTTTAAAAAGTCACGATCTGCAGATTTGATAGAAATGAGAAAAGGCGTATAGGAGCAAAAGAGGTGTGATTTCTATATGGGACAACTTATTCAGGACCCTCTTACCAAGTGAGAACACCATGAAAGCAATCTGAGCTGGAGAGCTGATGCGAAGATATTACAAAGAATCTGTGCTGGAATGAAGCCAATCGACATCCAATCTTTTCTGTCGGTGCTTTCTGTCCACCTGCAAGCGTTTAAGTGCCGCTCTGCTGTCCGACTGTTGCATTTATGAGTGAATATTAGTGTGAATATGAAAAGGCATTCAGGTGCAAACTTCTCTTTGAGTTAAGTTGTCATTAACAAATTGCATTTTACAACACAAAACTAAACATTAATGCTAAATTGCATTAAATTTAGAAGAGACTTTCTAACTAATAATAACATGTAAATGTGTAATTTTGATGTTTTCTTTGGGTAAGTCTGACAGAAAGCATGTTACTGGAGCAAAATGGCCCAAAAATCTTAAGTCTGTGAATAAACAAGCAGTGCAGGTGAATTTATGTTTTTGTTCTTAAAGTCTGTGGAGAGAAAACAGATTAGTTAAAGTGTAATTCTTGGAATAATTCAGTGTTTGGAGGTATCTGCTGTTAACTGCCCACCATGAAAATAGGTAGATCCAACCCTTTGTTCATTCTTAAACAAGAGTAAAGATCAAAAGAAAAGATTTGTTTATTCATAAGGACTGAAGGGCAACACCAAAAGAATACAGCTGTCGAAAAAAAATGGGAGGAAAAAGTATAAAAACTAAATGCAGAGTTGTTATTGGTCCTTGTCTCTCTGCCCCCAATCTGGCCTTGAATAAGATTAGATGTTGTTCAGAAAGTGGAGCAGTTCTCCATCATCAACATTAACAAGTACGGGGAGGATTATGGGAAAGATGGCAGTGCTCATCACCTTGAATAACCTCACATCACTGCGGTCACAGTTCACACACAACAACCAGCTCTTCATCCCCCCTGAGGATTAAAAAAACACTGCTGGCCTCCTGATTCATCAAATACCAACCTGCTGCTTTCTGAGCCTCTTGTCACGTGTGTGTGTGTGTGTGTGTGTGTGTGTGTGTGTGTGTGCGTGTGTGTGTGTGTGTTTGTCTGTTTACTAGTTGAAATTGGCAGGGCAGAGCAGGGTGACATTAAGATGTCGGGGTGGCCACAGCGGCCTGTTTCTTCTAATGTTTCACGTAGCCTGAACAGGACGGGACGCCAGCTGTAAGGAAGCTGGGAGGCTGGCCTGCAGAGGGATGTGCACTGTATAATTACTAACCACCTCGGACACATGAGACATCCTCCTGCTTATTAAACACTTAATCAACCCAGTGGAGTGTTGTTGTTGTTTTGGTTGTTTTTTTTCCTGGACACCTGAGGGCAAATTTCAACCCAAATTCGCCTTGTAGAGTATTTTGGATCTTCTTCAGGCATGAAAATCACTCACCTTTCAGCGGAACTCGCCATTTTGAAACCAAAATAGGTGACCTACATGAATCGTGTAGATCCGATGAGAAAATATTTTTTTGGAGGGGGGGGGGTATGGATGGGACATGGAGGTGTACCAGAGATTATCAGTGAACTGCGAACATGTGCACGCGCCAGATCGGAAGAGCACACG
>JAQMCX010000010.1:306000-318354 GCA_029814765.1 Acanthurus leucopareius | reverse complement strand
GATTATAAGGCGCACTGTCGTTTTTTGAGAAAATTAAAGGCTTTTAGGTGCGCCTTATAGTGCGGAAAATACGGTATTTGTGGCTTTAACGTCCGTTTGTTGGCGTCCTGTCAGCTGAGGAGGAGGTTTTAATCCCAAATGTTGTTTCAGGAAATGGGATTCAGCTGGGAGCAAAGTTCCAAGGCCTTGAAAACACACGCCACGTTAGAGGAAGCTGTCGAAGCTCTGTTTGCTGGAGATCATCGACCTGAAGGTGAACGTCTCAGGATGTTTCTCAGAGTCAGAAAGACGACGCTTTGGTTTGGTGAAGATCTTGTGTTTGACTCTGTTGACTCTCTTTAGATGTTGGTGCAGGTGTGAACGTTCAAGCTCAACCTGTGGTTCAAGAACAGGACGACAACGACAACAACAACAACAATGGTGAAGGAGAATGGGTCGTCCTGCAGGCCAGCCGTCCCAGAATGCAGCAGATCAAAGAGTCTGATGCGTTCAGCCAGAGCAGATCCAAATCTCAGTCCCCGACCCCTCATGCAAGGAATTCTGGGAAACCGTAAGTTGTGCATGACATAATGGAATCATACATGACTCCTCTGCTGTTGGCATCACCTGCTGCTCAACACTTTGACAGTGATCGTTAAAAAAAAAACATATCTGTCAGAACTATCACATATGTTTCTTAGATTTGTATGTTATTAAAGTTTTAGGCCTGAAGTTAAAGTTTTCCACTGTTTTAACTGTAAAAAGCAAAAAATTAAAGAAGAGTTGGGAAAAATACGATTTATAATAGATCCCTTTGGAGGTTTTGACCCCCTGGTTTTAAACTACAGGGCTTATTTTCATCATATTTGTGTAAAATATTCTGTTGATTTGAGTTTTTCCTGCTTGCATCAGTTTGCAGAGCTCAGTTTTGTTTCTAACTTTGAATCTTGGAAACTTTGAAACAGGCATGAAAATCACCCACCTTTCGGCGAAATTCGCCGTTTTGAAACCAAAATAGGTGACCTACGTGAATAGTAGAGCTACCTGATTGGTTAGTGAAGGGGAATACTGCTACCTGATTGGTTAGTGAAGGGGAATACTGCTGCCTGATTGGTTAGTGAAGGGGAATACTGCGGCCTGATTGGTTAGTGAAGGGAAATACTGCTACCTTATTGGTTAGTGAAGGGGAACACTGCTACCTGATTGGTTAGTGAAGGGAAATACTGCAACCTGATTGGTTTGTGAAGGGGAATACTGCTACCTGATTGGTTTGTGAAGGGGAATACTGGTACCTGATTGGTTAGTGAAGGGGAATACTGCTACCCGATTGGTTAGTGAAGGGGAATACTGCTGTCTGATTGCTTAGTGAAGGGGAATACTGCTACCTGATTGGTTAGTGAAGGGGAATACTGCTACCTGATTGGTTAGTGAAGGGGAATACTGCTACCTGATTGGTTTGTGAAGTGTTCAAGCAGTTCGCTCGTGCAGACCGAAACATTCGGAAGCTGAAAAGAAGACGCCTAACCAATTTTGAAAGTGGAATATTTTAGGAATGTATCACCAGGGAGAATACAGTACTTTCTTTTTCTTGCGCTATTTTGATAACTATTGAGTACTATTTATTTTTTTCGCCACTATTACTCTGTTAAAGTTGTGCTGTTGCGCATTTCATGAGAGAAGTTGTCTGTCTCATTGCTTATATAGCACAATGTGACCATGTATAGATAAATACTTTATTATACATTCATACTGTGTAGTAATTCTGCTTGATGTTTCTCTCAAAATGCATCAGATTGATGCTTTTAAATATAAAATATTAAAAGTTTTCTTCCAGGGGAGCATGAACCCGGACCCCTGTTTTCATGCCTGTTCTTCCTCCACGTGGCTTCACAATCCGTTCAGATCAAACTGATGACGAAACTTTAAAAAAAAAAAAGTTATTTTGTTTTTTCCCCGTGCTTTGCGTGACCTTGAGATATCAAAGCGGAGAACATCGCTTTGAGAACATCACTCTTTGGACGCAGCACTCGGCGGTTTTGAGTCAAAGTGAGATTGGAGAGGTAGAGGAGGGATTAAAGCTTCATTCGAACCGTTGTTTAATTTGTCACAAAGGATAAAGGCCAGAAGGCTCAGGGTTTTAGCTGGTCAGCTCAGCTTTCTGCCATCCTCTAACCCCCCTTTTACTCAACTTTTATAGGTGTTTTCATCATTTTAATATGAGATTCACTCTAAAAGTGGTTCCCTCAGTTGAAGGACGAGACACGAAGGCACGCACGACAAGATATCTGCTCATATAAAGGCAGAACTCTCTCACTGATTAAATAAAAGTGAATCACTGTTTGCCAGATTTCCTTATGACACAGTGTGAAATGTAATTTTGAGAGTGTAATAAAGTACCTGCCAAGTTAAGCTCTCGACTCCACGTGCCGTCAAACTTCCTGTCGATTTATCATGTAGGTAACTTCAGGACTCAAAATACATCTAAACTCAAACATCCTCTGCTTTCTGCCGTCGTTCATTTGTCTTTCTTAGTCTTTTTAGTGAAAAGTCAAGAAAAAAACTGTTATGTCCTCTTTTAATACTGACACTGATGCACATTTGCTTTAATTTAAGACCGTAAGTTTTCTAACTGTTGCAACTTTTCGTTTTGTTTACCATTTAAAGGATCTTTTTACACTAATGAGCCCAATGGAAAGAACAGGATGTTTGATTTTAATTGGAACATTTTCTCCAGTAGAAAGTCATTCAGAAAAACTGCAAAAACTGTAACTGTAGCGTATATGTGTCCACAACCAGACACCGCAAGCTACTATTGTCCATAATCGGACACTTCGGCCGTTACGCACTTTCCGGTATTTTCCCGCCATTACCGTTGGGCAATCGCCGGTTAAACATCAGTTGATGTATTTTGTACATGTTTAATAATCTGCATGTCAAATTTCATGTGTTTACATAAACATTTAAATGTCTGATTACAACGTTAAAGTGATCGTGGTGAGAGAAACCAGTAAGAACACTTAAATCGATCATCCTACTGGAAGTTTCTCTGATTTTTTTCACTTTACTGCTAAAACACCGTATTCTTATGAGTGTACAGTCTTTTATTTTGAAGGAAGGAAGTTCTGTCCGGATATGGACCATAGTAGCAAATGGCTAAAACAGCGGCGTTAGCGCTTTTTAATCAACTCTGATGAACACAGGGCAAAAGGAAATAATGAAAATGTTATATTGCTGGAAAGGTGAGAAGTTAGACTTTGATTTTACAGTAACTGTTTTGACTGTAAACATTTCATCACCATTTTTATTAGTAAATAAAGGGAAATTTTCGTTGAATGTTAGCATGCTAGTGTCTGGTTGTGGACACATGTACTACAACTGTTGGTACAGTTGTTTTTTAATGCACAAACTAAATCCGGCGGTTCACGGTGTCGGAGTGGAGGCAGAAGTTTAAATTATCCGCTATTATTTAAATCTGTTTAAGTTATTTTCTAGGTTGGATAAAACACTTAGGATTTTCTCTCTTACATACAGTTTATAAAACAGACCATTGACCATCACCATTGGCTGATTTAAATGCTGCAGAAAGGTCTGGAAAAGGCAGACGCCCAGCTCCGAGGTTGTGCAGTGCTGCTGCTGCTGCTCGGGAGCCGACAGCAGGAGACTGTAGATGCACTTGGCAGCTCCCAGATGTGAACTTGTGTGAATACAAAGCAGAAGTTTGCGTGCTCAGCAAACCTCCCATGAATAAATAAAAAGCGTGCGTATGTGTGAATGCTGGGGGTTCTTTCACAGCTGCTTGGAATAATTCTTTTTCTTTTTTTTTCTTTCCCCGTCATGAGGGTGCCACAAAGCATAAATCATGCATTAGGGCTTTCTTAGAAGACAACATCACTCCCATTCAGAAGGTATCAGCTTGTGTTTTGGCCCGTGAACGCTCTCAGATCACTCGCTGGCTTTTCTGCACTCTGACGATGCCTGGGATAAGAAAGCCACTTAATTATTCCTTCAGGCCAATAGCTTTCAAGGCCCAGCACCCCTGGCAATAACCTCCTTACTAATTATGCAGATTGACTGAGACAAGACAAAATGAAAAGTGGAAAAAAGGAAGAAAAAAAAAACTCCTCAGCGTCTCTTCCCCCCCAATGTGTTATTTCACCTATTGCAATCTCCATTTTCGTCTAAAAATCTCTCAGCCCTCCTGGCAAACGCGAGTCCCCCTCCCCCCCCCCCCCCTTTTCCCCTCAAGTATTCAACAGTTTTGCACAAAAAAAAAAAGAAAAGCAGCTAATAGTAATAATAACCTCTGACGGAGAATCTCAAATGAAATTCCACCCATTGTTTCACCGCAGCTCGGTCAGGAATTATAACAGCCGCTGGGAAAGATAATGTGTGTTTATTGGTGTGATTCGCAGGTGATGGGTGTGCGCTCCGTCCACATGGCAGTGCTATTGTTGCCAGCGGAGGGCTGCCCTCGGGTGCTGGCGCTAAAACAAAGGGGCTTTTTTTCTCCCCCCCCCCCTCTTTTTACCACACTAGTGAGTTGACAGATTCATTGGTTTTCTACTCAGTGGCTGCCAGTTGATTGTACTGCAGTGATTCAAACTGTGACATTGATGGGATTCTCAGTGTTGTGCATTGGACTGCTTAGGGAAATGGGATTAAGTGGTTCTGTGAGTGCACGTGTGTGTGTGTGTGTGAGAGTGTGTGTATGTGTGTGTGTGTGTGAGTGTGTGTTTGTGTGTGTGTGTGTGGTCTGAGAGAGAGAGAGAGAAGTGGCCATGCTGTGCTAGAGGACTCACCCGGACTTCTAAATTCGCAGTGAATAACAAACACACACAGCAGGAGGGGGTGGCTAAAGTAGCACACACTGACGCACACACACATGCACACACTGACACACACACATGCACACACAGACACACACACACATGCACACACACACATGCACACACACACACACCAACAATGAAAGCAGTGCAGCAGTTGTGGTTAATGCAGTGAAGCTCTGACTGTGTTAAAGGTATGCACTCACACACACATATGCAGATTCAGCACGCTTACTGTGTGTGTGTGTGTGTGTGTGTGTGTGTGTGTGTGTGTGTTATGCTCATTTACAAATGCACATTTGCATTCTAAGATATTTCTTTCTGATTCACTTACATGTATATTTTACTGTTTAATTCTGTATTTTTTATGATCAGCAGTTGATGAAACATCACCAACAACGTTTGCACACGTTGTTCTTTTATCTCACAGACTTCTTAGACGATCTAAAGTTGCATTAATATGAAAATGTAACATTAAAAAAACTTTATTGTCATTTTCAAAAAGAATGCACTGTTGACTTCCTGGGTTCGGTTCCCGGCAGCAGCAGCAGCTTCAGGGTCTTTCTGTGTGGAGTTTGCATGTTCGTGCTTCTTCAGGCTTTTCTGGGTGCAACAGTTTCCCTCAAAGAGTTTGATTCTCCTCTCAGAACTTGAGTTGGTCAGTGGATTAAAAAAGACTTTTATGTTGCTGAAACAAAAGCGGTTGGTAGCACAAGTCGCATTGCTCAAGATCTTTTTTCAAAACAGGGTTAAGAAAGTGCGACATGCATAATTTAATTTGAATAAAGAAGTGAATTTGTAGCTTTTTTTTATTTGAGGGAAAGTTACACAGAACTGTGACTGATATTTATTTAAACCACCTCTATACAGACACACACTTGCACTGTCCCACCTCCGAGTCCCCCCCCCACTTTTTCTTCTTCTTCTTCCTCCATTCAGCTCCTTTTACATCAGGTCATTCACCCGCGCTGGCTGGAAGCAGCAGCACCCGGTGGCACCACATTGATCCTCTGGGTGCTCGGTTGTGAGGAACAAACAGCCGGCCTGGCTCGAGCCTTCAGGTCTCCGTCTTTAGAGCCTCGAACGCTTTCTAAAGACAAACAAACTTCTCCCTGAGCTCAGTACACAAGGCCTTTATGAGACACTGAAGCTGCCCTTCTTTTTTGGAGCTGAGGAGTCCCATCCCCCCCGTCCCCCCCACCCTCCCCTCCCAATCCTGCTCCCAATTTCAAAATACAGATTAAAGACAAAGTCATGCGCTGCATATCAATGGGAGGTTTTAAGCCTTGCTTTTCACTCGCAGAGAAAGGGGACTGTTTTATTTTCTGCCTCGGCACAGGGAAGTTTTTATCTTTATTTGCGAGGGCACAGCTTGAATTAATCATAGTGTTTTGACATAGGAACACCATTGTGCCTGCTGCCAAACTCGACTTGGTATAAGCTGATTAGCCAGGAGCAGTTTCACCGAGCCTTTATGCTTCCAAATATGTCGTGCTTTAAAAACTTACCCTCTTTTTATTATTTTTTTAAAAAATTTTTCTTCTGTTGTTAGCTCGTTTGCTTGCATTCGGCCCATTAAGCGGCAGTCTGCGGTCTCATGCTTCGGCTGCCTGTTGTCACGAATGCATTCATCCCTGGGGGTGTTGTTGAGTAACTGACCAGCTTTTTCTGAGCTTTTACAAGAAGTTTTTTCTTCATTCAGATGATATTATGTTCCTATCATCCTTAAAAACTGTGTTGTTTTCTCAGACTGTGGTCTTATTTTCCCATCTGTCTTCCCCTTTTGAAGATACCAGAGGATTTACGAGGCGAGGTGGCCGTCACATGTCTGCGAAATGGACCGTTATTTACGGTCACTTTTATGTCGCTCTCAATCAACGGCGAAACAGACTCGTGTGTCAGTGCGACTTGTGCCAACAAAACTGTTCAATCTGCAAATGGCTCATAATTTATGCGTATGTAGATGCACTTTGTGTATTATATGACAGCAATTGTGGTCATTGTGCAGAGAAATCAGCAGCTGTGGAGGGAGGGATGCATTATAGACATCCATGATGTTCTTGTCCATCACGCTGTGAAAAAAAATCTTTACAACAGTCTAAGCTGCTTTTTCTTTGAGGGGGTCACTTGACATTTGGATGGAGACAAGTCTTATGTGGTCAGTCAGAACGTGAGTGATGTACATGGCAGCTTACAGAGCAGAAAGAAATGGAAACCTTTTGAATTCAAAGGAGAAACTTCACAGACACTGTTGACCTTTTATGAGCAAATGAAACAGTGAGATGGATTTTAAAAAAATGTTCTTGTCTCCTTTCAGGAAACTATCAGCTGTCACCGACCGTCAACATGCCGCAGGACGACACTGTGATCATAGAGGACGACCGGCCCCCCCTCCTCCCCCCGCACCTCTCTGACCAGTCGTCGTCCAGCTCCCATGACGACGTGGCCTTCACCGCCGACGTGACGCCGACGTGGGCCAAAGAGCTGCCCAATCAGAACGACAAGTGGGCAAAATTTTCCCTTTTTTTCCAGAGTTTGATTTGTTCTTTACCTTCAGCCTGTTGAACGACATGCAAACAGTGTAGTTCAGTGTGGTTCATGAGGACAGAAGAGAAGGATGTGGTGCATTCAGGGTCCGTTTGTGATTTCTGTTTGAACTGTGGCTTCATTTTTTGACTCTAAGGTCTCGAATTGAAGACAACTGAAGAATTTCCTGCACAAAAAATCCCTTTTTTTTTCAGTTTCGCCTCTTAAAACCAGAGTCAGTGTGTGTTCTTGCTGTGATGAGTGTTCAGAGTGTGTGAGTGTGTTTTCCTCTTTGAGGCCGTCGACTTCACTGAGCCATCGGCCTGGTGTGAAGGACCGTTCTGACACGGTGCTGACGAGGACTCGTTATGTGGTTATGTGGTGTGTTTGTGTGTCAGTGTAAAGGAATTTGGTTGAAATATAAAAATAATAAAAATAAAAAACCTCCCTCCTGTCACAGGGAGTTCGATGCATTTGTGTTAAACACCTGAGCAGGTGTCTGATGAAAAAGTGCAGGTTTTATTTTGTAATGACGGAAAATTTGACCAATGACTGAACAGTATGCACCATCGGGTTGCAATCAATATCAAATAATCTGAAAATAATTTATTATAATCTACATTTTTTTTAAGATTTTCTATCAGTGATCACTTAGCTTGTAATGGATCCAAAAATACTGAAACAAAAACCCATAAACTTGATCTCAGAGTCTGTGGTGAAGATATAGAAGCTAAACCCAGAATTTTTGGCATTTGGCCTGATAATTTACCTAAATAATTAATAATCTATTAAATAACAGTAGCTTTTTTAAAAGCTATTTTCATCCCTACAGTGAGGTCAGATGCAGTGGAGAACAAAGTCACCTTTGTTCATTTTTCACAGCTGTTTAACATCAACAAACCAGGAGAGATAAAGTTCTTAAACAGCAGATTATTTCTAAAGCAGCTGAATTAGAGGAGTGAGATTAAAAATCAGGGCTGTTTGTTTCTGACGAGGAAGAAAAAGATTCCAGCTCTCTGATTCGTCCTTCTTTTTTTTATCTCGACTCCCTGAGCAAAAAAACCCCTATTTTTTGGGGGGTGTTTCTGTTTAAGTTTGGGTGTGACACTCGTTCGTTCTTCCTCCTTTTCTCTCTGATCTCTTTCCACGATCACATTTTAATTTCATCATTTGTTTCTCGTCTTCCTTCCTCTGATTCTTCTCTTCACTTCCTGTTTCATCCCCCGTTCGTTTAACTCTGCTCCCCTGTGTTTTCTCTCCGTCTTATCCAGCCGACTCTTTCTCCTTTCTCTGTTTTTCTTTCACTGCTACTCGTTATTTCTCTGCCATCCTGACTCTGCTGCTTTACTTTCCTCTATCTGAAGCTTCTCTTTCTTCAATCTTCTTACTTCCCTCTCTTTCATTTTTCTCCCCCATGCTGTTTAACATCTCCAACAAAGAAGAGAGCTTCTTTTGCTCCTTTTGCTTCTTTTTGCTTCTTCAAACCTTTTTAACTTTTGCTCCTCATTCAGCTCCTTGTGCCACTTTGATGACACTTCCATCTTTATCTCTTTTTCTTCATCCTTAAGTAATAAAAAAAACCCTAATACTTTCTTTTTGAAGATGCTAGAAATGTTATTTGTACCACTCATCTGTTCTTGTCCTCCCTCTCGGTGCCGTGACTCAGATCTCCCTCTGTGGGATCAATAAAGTCAATCTGAACTCTGAAACCATTTGAACAATTGAAAAATGAATTTCTCCCCCCAAAAAAAGACTTTTTCAGACACTTACAATTAAGACATTTTCTAACAAATCACAAAGACTGGGACAAAGTTACAGTCCCAACAAGAGGAGAGGAATACTTAATGAACCTACAACTGGGAAAAGATGAATTAAAGGAAATCTCTAAATGAAATCAGGAATTTTTTACTTATGAATCCAAATAATTCACGACATATCAAAGAAAGATGAGAGACTGAGAGACAACAACAGATTTCTAGGGAGGAATATGCTCCGAAGCCCACATGCTAACTAATGCTAACTAATGCTAACATCTGGAGAGAATTCAAATGGAAAGTTATTACAAGATATTTCCGTACACCTCAGATTACTGCAGAGATGAGTCCAACACTTACCAAGAAAGGTGATCACCTCCACATATTCTGGTCATGCTCCAGATTAAAACAATTTTGGGAGGAGATCTTCCAAGCACTTAAAGAGGTGTTTGACCCACAAATCGCCCTGCTTGGGGTAAAACCTGAAGGTATAGAGGGAAAAACCACTAACTACTGACTGCAGATTTCACAAACAGCAGCACTGAAATGCATCACAGTTAACTGGTTAAAGCCTGAAACGCCTGCATGTAATCTGTGGAAACAAAAGATGTGAGATGTTTGTGTGATGGAGCAGAGAACTTCCTGTCTGAGGCTGCAAAAAGACAAATCTGAAAAGAGGTGGAGTCGTATTATGAGGTTATTGGCAGTCCTCCCCCCTTTTCTCCACCCCTTCTTTTAAATTACTTATTCAATTTTTTATATGTTTATTTTTTCTATTTCCCTTTTTTCCTTCCTCCCTTCACTTTCCTTTTTTCCTTTCCTATTTCTTTATCACTTCACTACCTTCCTTATTAATTGATAGCAACAGATTTACCTGAATGCTTAGATAGATAGATAGATAGATAGATAGATAGATAGATAGATAGATAGATAGATAGATAGATAGATAGATAGATAGATACTTTATTGATCTCCAAGAGGAGAATAATAATATATATTATTGTAATGAAACTTGTTTTCACTGAGAACAAAAGTAAAAAGTTCAGAACAGAAAAGTAAAGTCAGTCTGATCTTCTCCTCCATCCAGCGCTGCGAGTCCTGAGGAAAACAATCCGGACGCGGCGTTCCAAAGGGAAGGCTTCGGACGCCAGAGCATGTCGGAGAAACGCACCAAGCAGTTCGGAGACGCCGCTCAGCTCGAGATCATCAAGACACGCAAATCCAAGAGCATGGATCTAGGTACAACTTCAAAAACCTCCAATATTTCTCTCCGTAACATGGGATGTTTGTTAAGTTTCAGGGAAATAAGACATTTTTGTCCGAGAACAAGAACTCAGGTACAATGTGAGAATCTCCATCTGCTCACATTCACAGCGGTTATCATGCAGATTCTCACAGTTAGTTTGTCACCATTGATTTGTTTTATCATGAAAATGCAAAAACTTCACTCACAGAATCACGAGAGGCTAAAAAAATGCTCAATAAAAGTCTGTCAAGTCCAGAAAAAGTTCAAAATCTTTATAATTTCCAGTAGAGAGGAAGTGCCAGATTACCAAAATCTGTTTAAATCTGGTTCCTATTGTTAATTATTACAAATAAAAATATAAAGTTTTGGATTTACCAGTTCTGCTCATGTTGAGATTTAAGTTATTATTATCTTAAAGCTAAAAAATATCAGTTTTGGTGCAAAATAACACTGAATTGTCCCAACGTGTGTCATCCAGAGTCCATCATTCAAGGTACTTCACTTCACAAATGTGATAATTCTGGTGCTCATGAGACAAGCAGCTGGAGTTTTCCTGACATGAGATCCTCCGAACTCATAAACGATGAAATATTTTCATGCAGCCTCGTTGATTCTGCACATTATTATAATGAGAAAAGTGCACATGTTAAAAACTAGATCACAAAACTTCCAAACACAGCGGTCAAACTCCCTTTTCCCACCCCAACAAACTTAGAGTAGGAGATGTTTTGGAGAAAATGCATAAAGAAAATCGGCCGTATAAAGCTTCTTTATGGAGTCGTTTGAAAACTTCAGCGCACCTCAACAACTTCAAACACTCTAAAACCTTAAGAGATGAGTCTTTAGGTAAGCTCGAATGAATGTCTCTGCACGGCTCCTGTGTTTCAAACATGTTCCTCGCTCTTAATTTATTCCACCCTTTTGCCTCTTTGTATGAAAACAGACTGCTCATCTCTCACCAAAGTCAAGAACTTCACCGTGTTGATTCACCTTGAAATGGCTCCGAACAGTCGCTGATTGCTTTGGCTGCCACAGTCTCTCTGCTCGCACTCTATAATCATATCTAATCTTCCCCGACCAGATTGCCGCTCTGTGCTGTGTTGATATCACGAGTCTGATTGCTATCCTCAAACCTTCTTTTCATCTCTCTTCCTCCCCTCCACCTCCTTGTCTCGCATGGCGACCGATCCTAATTGAGATGAAGCATTTTGTGATGTTTTGCGGCGCCACTTTGGATGTTGCATGTGGAATGTAATGAGCACTAACTGAACCCCAAATGTTTGTACCCCTCCCCTCTTTCCTCCCCCTTCCTTTAACAGTAGCCGACGAGATTAACCTCACCCCTCGTCCCGAGATCAACACAGGTAAGGACCGGTGCACTGACAGGTAGAACAGAGAACTTAACCTTCGCCACCATCACTTTTTCTTCTCCAAGTGCATATCTAAGGCCTGGGACTGAGAGGCAGAAGTGGTGTTTGTGTTAAGAGTAGATCCCCTTTGTGATCTGATCCGATGGAAAATATTGCTGTTTTTATTTGACATTACACACAGTAAATCTCCTGATGAAAGCCTGCATTAAGGTAATGGAGGCTGCGTCCAGGAGGATAAAGCAGGGAGGCAATTAAAGTACCTGAACTGAAAAGCTTTGCATCGTAACGTCTGTATAATGTCTGTTTCCACAGCTTTAATTCCATCAGTACAACAAGTCACTTCAAACATGCATCCGTCTGCTCGAAGAAACACTCCTTTATACACCACAGTTCTCCAGTTGTTTCTACTTTTCTGGCTTCTTTCAGTTCCAAATACCTGTGTGAGCTGATGGCATCTTAACAGTGAAGAAACGGCAAAGCAGCTCTGACTGGAATCAAGTATTGCATTAGAAGAGTAGTTTATGTCATAAAGAGAGTGGAGAATATTACAGGAATGTGTTGTTGTGCTGCTGTGGAAATAAACATGATAGATAGATAGATAGATAGATAGATAGATAGATAGATAGATAGATAGATAGATAGATAGATAGATA
>JAQMCX010000010.1:252268-290654 GCA_029814765.1 Acanthurus leucopareius | reverse complement strand
ACACACACACACACACACACACACACACACACACACACACACACACACACACACACACACACACACACACACATCACATCTCAGCATGTCTTTGTTCCCCCTTTTCTCACTCTGATTCGGGCAATTTACACTCTCTCTCTTTAATTCTTTAACACACTCTCACTCTTTTTTCGGGGGGATTCTCACTTCTTTGGTTTTTCGTTTGATCCTGTGACTTTTTCTTTCCATCACTTTCTTTTTTTACCACCTCACACTGTCTCTTCAGTCACCTTTCAACACACACACACACACACACACACACAGAGACACACGCTCACACACACCTCTTAAGGCTGTCTTTGTATTCTTCGCCATAGTTTAGTTTTCAGTCTTATGTTTCATTCATCGAGTTTCTTTTGCACATGCCCTTTTTTTTCTCTCCTCTTCCCTGGCTTCTGTCTCTTTCATTAACACACACACACACACACACACACACAGACACAGACACACACCTCTTTGGTTTCCCTCAGCCTTGTATCTTTAGAAGTTGTAGATATTCTCTGTGGACCAATTTCCATGTGAATAATCACGGCGGTTCATTGTAGAAGCGAGCGCGGTGCCAAAGTCATTTCTTCAACAGGTTCCAGCTTTATACCGAGTCAATCAAGCTGAAATATCTCTGCGAGGGCCCCTATTTCTTTAAGCGTCACTCCCTCCCTATGAATATTATTACCATGATGGGCCTTGTCTACGCTGTCTGCCTCTGCTCCTCCACAGCTTTAAACAAACCGAATTGTGTTTGAACTTGCAAAAAGCCCTTTGCAGACGGTTCATCTGAAGCCCGATCGACTGTTCGACCTGTTGAGTGTTTTTCTGATCACATGCATACGAACAATGGAGAAATGTGGCGTGTATATGTGAGAATACGTGCTGTTTCATCCCTTAGACACACCAGTAGATGTTAATTGTCCCTTTTTTTTTTAATATCACAGGTTTGGGAAGCACCGTAAGGACGAGCGACTGGGGGAAAAGATGGATCGTAAAGGCTCCAGCAAGTGGAGGCCGGAGGAGACGCAGGTGTCAGAGGAGGAGACGATGAAGATGAGGATGGAGCAGGAGAGGTAGAGCATCTATGATCTATCTGTGTGCTTGCTATGCTAAACCTGTTGCAGAGGTGCATTTTCTCTGCTCGGAGGGCGAGGATTTGATTTCAAAGAGGAAAAAATTATTATAACTTTGCAGCTCTATTAAGCTTTTTGAATCAAATAAAATGAAAAGTAAAAGATCATTTACGTCTCAAATGCTTTTAGCTTAAAAAGAACAACATATTTTAAATAGCTTTGATTATAGTTAAGAGAAGTCCTTTGCCCCTTTCAGTTTTCTGTCTGTCTGCTCATTAAATTTAAAATGCTTAAGTCATTTTTTTATCCTCCCTGCTTCAATAAACATATGTTATGTTATAGAGTCCAAAACAGTTTGATATGCCAAGCTGTTCATGTGTGTATCTCTGCTGCACAGTTTGACATTTTAATATGGGGGTTTATCAGGATTGGCTCACTTTTTAGTCAGCCCCAAGTGGCCATGAAATGGAACTGCGGTTTTTGCCTAATCTTGTAGCTGCAGAGGTTGCTGCTTGCTTCTGGCTCTGTCTGTCTGTCTGCAGACTTCTGCTCCCTCAGCGTGATGATGATGAAGATCGAATGGGAACAAGTGGTCTTGTAGGTCCTGACCACAATCTAACACGACAGTCAGACTGGAGGAATTCCCTCTCATATTTCCTGTACTGAAGGAAAAAACCGCTCTATAAATAAACATCTCCGTGCAATAGCACTATGTTAATGGTTTAATAAATCAAATATTTGTGGATTTCAGAAATGAGCAGATGGTTAGAGAAGCCATTATTTCTGAGTCTTTACTGTTATCGGTTGAGCGCCCGAAACCAAACAGCCCGAAGACAGCGAGTCTCCCTGTCGGAGCGTCACTCTCCGCCTCCCCCCACCAAACTAAATGTCAGTCGGGCACCGTGCCAGTGCTTCTGAGGGCCACGGTTTATAAATGCCAAGGCCATTACAGCCCTGCTAGCTAATTAACTCCCATGCTCCCGGTGTAGGGCCAGAAGTCATTACTCCCCACATTGGCTTGTTATAAAAACTTGGTTTGTAATCCCTTTTTTTTTTTTCTTCTTTAATACGCCCACAGAGCAGATAGTCAAATAATATGATAATAGCCAAGTCTTTATTTTTAACAGGCACAGAGTTAACGCAAATGCCACATCAGATGATTTGGTTGTTACTTTGGCTGTTGTTAAAAGTTCAGAATCGTCCTTTTGTATGTTGATCCAGTCTCTCTCTGTTATTTCTTGTTTCTCAAATGCCAAAGTCATTTGCATTTATTATGGTGGAATTTTAAACACTTTGGACCACTGAAACCAATTCAGGACTTTTATTTTTTGGTGGCGTTTCAAAACCAAAGGGGTCACAATTAACATGGTCACTTTTTCTTATTTATTTAACTCATTTAAAATATTTAGTGACTTGACAACACAGTATGTAAAACTTCATGTATTTAGCTGCATGTTTCACATTTTTGTGTTTGTATCTTTCAAGATTTTCAGTCTGGAAACATTGCAAAAGTTTCCAAAAGCATGTTTTCCCTCCTGTGGAGTTTCAGGGAATGTTTGGGTATATTACTGATGTAAAAATGGATTAATCCAACTTTATTTAACTCTTTTATGTCTCAGAATGTAAAATAATGTATTGAATTCATCCTGAAGCCACAACACACTGCAGTTTGTTCTCCATACTGTTGGTAATAGAAATTCCTCTCTAATAGAGGAGGGAGGAGACACGAAGTTTCCGAAGTTTCTATAATTAAGGAGTTTTTGCACAAGCTAATAAACAATTTGTTCTTTTATTTTTCTAATTTAAAGTTCTCTGCCATGTAGATAGCTCAGGGCAGGAAAGAGCTGAGGGAAAACAGGCAAAATACTGTATGAAAAAACAAAATAACAGTCTAATAAAGCTCCTCTGTGGGGTTTTAATGGGTTAATCGTTCAGTTAAATGTTGGTTTTTGACCCCAGAATTCAACGTTCCACCCAAAACACCTGAAAAGCACAAGAACACATGTCGTTTCTGTGTTTAACTGAGCTGAGACGCACTGAACCCGACCTGCAGATCACTGAGGCTCTGAAGTCTGTGACGGCTTCAGTGTTAAACAATGATCCTGTTAGCTGTGTTTCACAACGCTGCCTTTCCAAAGGTTCAGCCAGGAGATCCGGCACCTCTCTGCAGAGCACTTATTGATTGGCCACAGCCGGGGGGGGGGGGGCTCTGGTTAATCCAGCTGTGATTGACTAGATGAATGGATTTCCTCACAGGTTTAAGTCTCAGGTCCCTGTGGAGTCCAAGTCAGACAAACAACTGCAGACGGACAGACAGTTCAGACAGCTCACTGGTGTTTGAGGTGGAAAAGGTTGGAGAGCAGATAAACAGGAACTGATGGATGTATCTGATGACTGTAGACATTATCGTAGTGTATATTTTAATTTATCAGAACATGAAACAAAAACATTTAAAGCAGTTTGAATAAATAATCTCTCATTTTAATACCTTTGGCTGCAGCAGAGCTACTTTTTAGATTTTCTGTCATAAAACTGAGGCAGTGGTCACTACGGATGTTTCTCAGGTTAGTAGATCCATAAAAATATGGAATTAAACCGTTCAATATAGAGGTCATTGATTAAAAAATGATTATAGTTTGACAGGCTGTTCTACTTAGCATATGTAATTACCCCTGTTTGATATAATGAGGTTGTTAAGGTGACTTTAAACCGGACTTTGACAAATGCTCAGTCAAGATAATCCGGTGCTTTAATCTCAGCGCTGCTTGTGAGTGTATGACTCTGCCTTCAGTCGCTGCTTTAAGAGGCAGATATTCCTGCATAATGTGAAGTTCCACACATCAGATTACCAGCTTTATATTATATTTAATTTGTTCCTTAACAACATCAGCCCGGTTTTTTATATGCTTTTATTGTATTTCTGCACAGTTTTTGCAATATTCTCAAAACTGTAACATACAATATCGTGTTAATAAGATTAATTCCCTAATGAGAATGATCAAATTCCTACAGCATTTCCTTTGCATGCCAAGTGCTTCAGATCTCGCTGAAGCTATTTGTCCCCGAATCATAAAACATTTTCAGATAACCAGTGTTATCAATCCAAAAGGACTTTCAGCAGGCATCTTATCCCACTGGACCTTCTCCTTTCATGTACTTCCTGCCTTTCACCGAGGTCTATCAGTTGTGTCAGCATTACCGCTAAGAGGAAGGTTTATTACACAGCGGGCACAATAGCACATAATGGACCATTGTTGTGGCTTGATGTGGTAGAAAGGTCACTCGTCAAACACATTTCTTCCACCATAATGTCCCGTCCTGCCATTTCTATAGCCTTTTATCTGCTGCCTCTCCCTCTCTTTCAGCTATGTACTGTTTTTACTCAATCTCAGACTCTCTTTCTTTTATTTTTTTTCATTTACCCGCCGTGCTGAGAGCATTTTCATCTCTCATCAAGGTTAGTCGTTAGAAGAGAAAACAGGTTTTTCCTTGCGTAAATGTTTTGGGACTAAAAGGGTAAATGATTAGGTCAAGTGTGGTTTTCCTTCCTGTCCCGTTTCAATCAGCTTAATTGTGTTTGTACAATTGCACATTTTTAGCAACGTTGCTTTTTTCTGAGCTCGTCGTCGTGTGGACATAGATAAAGGCTTTGTCTTCAACGTTCACTTCCTGCAGGTTTTGAAGGTGGCGTCTTAAAAGTTGCATTGCAAACACTTTGGAAAACTGTTTTTTCTTTGGATTCACTGAATTTACATTGAATTCCATCTGTTTCAGAACAATAAAAGAATTAAAATCATTCATAAAAACCTCTTATTAAGTGTGAATTAACTTCACAGTCAATATATTAACTTGAAATCCTTACAAAAAAAAATTTTTTTGCTTAAAATTTGACCAATCACACAGCTTCATATTGTTACTGTCACAGTTTGCTGCTTATTTCACCAACAACTGTGTCTGCTTGTGAATTTGTGAATGTTAAATGCTGATCACAAACTCTGTTCCAGTAAGAAATGGAACATATTTATCAATATTTTGGTAGATAATGATCAAATGTGAGGAAACAATGCTATTCAGTATTTTATATCAGTGTGACATATCTCAGAGCTTTGGACTTTTTGCTGAGAAATTTGAAGAAGTTGCAATTTATATATGAATTTTTTTCTCAAATGTTAATCCAAACAAAAAAAGTTGAAATACGAATACAACACCTAGTTGCATCTCTGCACTCTAGTATAAATTTTAAACCTCTTATGACTCCACAAATCTAGATTACTGTTTTCCAAGTTAAATCAGCTCCCATGAGTTGAGTTCGTGTCCTCAACCACAACTGGTTCAAAACGGCGTCCTTCCTCGCTCAGAAACCGGCCCCGTTGACCCGTCCAGTGCTTCGTTTCGAGAAGGGGCTGCAGGGAGTAGCCGAGCACTGGATTGGTATGTCTGGCCTTATCTTATCAGCCAAAGCGCTTGTGTATACAATCAGTAGCTGCTCCCACTTCTGCTGCTGCTGCTGCTTTCTCTGATGGAAAACACTGTTTTTCCTCTGGGCTTAAAGATAGAGTCCTCAAGGGCCCCGCTTCCTTCTGCTCTATTAGATAATTGCTGAGTCCACAAATAGCACCGACGCAGCTTGCAAGTTCACAAGCTGTCAGCTGACAAGGTTAAGTTGTCAGATTAAGTGCACGTTTTTTGCTAAAAAAGATCGTTGCCTTTTTCGGGATTTCAGCCAACAAGTTAGTGCCGCCCTCCTTTTAGTCACGAAATTCCACCAATTTATCAATTTTTTAAATTTTTATTTATTTTTTAATCCACATTTTTGCACCCGCCCTCCTGTGGGGAGCGCTCCTTATTAGACTTATTGTTTCATTATGCACAGCATGCAAATTTTCCAGAGGAAGCGTTCAGATTTTTAGCCCCCGCTGAGTCTTCAGTGAAGTTGCGCACCCCCCCCCCACCCCCCGCCTCGTCGTCACTGCTGCTGTCCCATTCGCTTTCCCACCGCCATTAACAAGGAGCCTGGAGAAAAGAGAGCAGTATGATAATTGGTAGTTGTAAAGCTCTGATAATTGGCAAGGCTGTAATTACGGGGCTGCGCAATAGGTAGTCCACCCCACCCACCCCCCACCCCACCCCACCAACCCCCACCCCCACCATAAAGAACGGTGTTGCCAGTTATTCACAAGATAATGGCCTAAAGAGAAAGAGTGTATGTGTGGTTTGAGGTGTGTTTGAGGTGTGTGTGTGAGACAGAGGGATGTCAGAGGTGTGTGTGTGTGTGTGTGTGTGTTTAAAAGACAGAAAGACAAAAAGCTTAGCATTAGCAGCTCTCTGTGAATACAAAGTCCCTCCCTTATTCGAGTCGCTGTGGGGGCGAGAGCATATTATAGATTGTTTATGGGGTTTTTCAGTGGGGGGAGCAAACATAAATAACAGACTGCAGTTCTTCTCTCTCTCTTCTGTAATGGAAAAGTTTAGAAGGAGCAATAAACAATCAGTCGCAGATGTTGCAGCGGCTCGTCTGCTGTTCTGTTAATGTTACACCTGAGATGTGAAGCGTCTCTGTGCTTCATGCTGAACATGCAGCGAAACTTCAGCAGCGTAAACGTTTCACCTCACAGAGTGGAAACCAGTAAGGCAGCAACTTCCACAGAGCCGTTTTAACTGGGATTTATTAAGAACGTAACTCTTTAATATGTGTTTTTATTAATGTGTCTGTTTACGCTGTGCTTTATTTTCTGTTTGGGTACTAATTTTTGTCAATAGAGACACAAGTCATTAATGCACAGTTTTCTGTACAAAACGATTTCTCTGATTGTGCATCTGCAGGTAATTTGTTCCAAGTTGTCAATGAACAATAAGAGAGAGAAATATTTGCTCGCCTACACACTGTGGAAGCTGAAAGTTGATCCAAAAAATACCTTTATTTTCTAGGTTTAATGACTGGCAAAGAATGAACATATTTCATATACATCTAATAATGTAAGGAAGCTGCTTTTCTGGGGGGTTGGTGGTTTAGTTTTGAACTTCTGTCATGGCTTAAGTAATCTCATTTTGTCCTAAACTTGTCTTATTTTAAATATTAACTTGAAATTCAATAGAGAAACCTTCAACTTATAAAACTGCCAGATGGAAATGCCTCATTTTGCTTCTTCATTGAATTAAATATCTGCCAGTAGATCCAAAGTGGCAGAAAACAACCTGACTTTGGTCAGAATAGTTTGGCAAAGTACAGCAGGTGATTGATAAGTTTGTGGCGTCAGCTGGACTTCCTGTTGATTCAAATTGAACCTGATCAGCCATAAAAACTGTCTCTTTTTACGAACATCCTCGGTCACAGTCCTTCTTGGTTTCAGCCACTTTGGTTCTTTTTCAACACAAAATGAAGCTCAATTCAATTCAATAAATTAGACTTTTTGTGTGCTCAGGGAATATTTGTAAAGCTAAAAACACTGTTATAATATTTACAATGAAGGAACTCAAGTTTGCTCTTCTCCCAGTTACTTTGTGGTCTTTCAGTGTGGAAAACAGTATAAATTTAAAAATAGGTTTAATTTATTTAACAAAAGAAAACCTGACATGTTGTGGTTCTTGTTTTATGTTTGCAGAAATGACAAATGTACACTTAGCTTGGCCGTATCCACTAACACATGCATAAAAAATCCATTGTAGCACCAACAAATGTCATTTTTCTGCCCGATTGTTGCCTTTGAGAGTTAAAACAGTGATTTTTTTAAGCATCAACATGTCTGTTACGATCTTCGTCCCCAGGATCCAAGCCAAGACGAGGGAGCTGCGGGAGCGTCAGGCCAGGGAGCGGGACTACGCCGAGATCATGGACATCAGCCGCATGTCGGAGAGGACGTCCGAGGAGGAGCACCCGTACGCAGGCATCAACACGCTCAACAGCTCTGTGGACAGCGGACACAGCCGGCCCCACAGCCGGCCCCACAGCCCCCGAGACGATTACCCCCCACACGCCCACCCACACCACCAGCACCAGCACTCAGACTCCCTCTACACCCAAGTCAGCAAAGGCCGAGCCGACCGGCCTCCGTCTGCAGACAGGTAGGGCTGGATGTGTGTGTGTGTGTGTGTGTGTGTGTGTGTGTGTGTGTGTGTTTGATTATCTCCTCAGCTGCAGGTTTTTTTCTGCATGTCCTCTGTTGTCCTTTGCAAAATGAAATAATTACTGTCAAACTATAATGAATTCCACCGGAGTCACATTCACCCCCCACCCCCCGTCCCCCAAAGATGCCATTTCCGCCAGGTGACAGGGTGCCATTCATGGTTTGGCAACCTTTTTACCGCCGATTCAAAGCCGCAGTGACCCAGTCACGGTATTTCAGTAAAAGGCTTGGCGGCTCGTTCCTGCCCCACATTCCCGGCTCTCATAACTCCGAGGCAGCAACGCCGGGCAGAGACAGCGGGCCGGCTATCACACCTGCAGGAGAAAATAATCACAGCAACAGAAGGCAGGCGGTAAATGTCAGCTCGCCGACTGCTCGACACAATGTGCCGTTCTCCTGGGGGGGGTGTGGGGGTGTGGGATTACTCTGGGGAGGCAGTGAGTGAATGGAAACCTTTGAATATCCTCCTTCTCTCTCTGTCTCCCTTGACCTTTTTACCTCTCTTTCTTTCTCCCTTTCGCTCTCGTGTTGATTTCACCTTTCCGCCACCTTTCTTCTGTGTTTCTGTGACTTCCTGTGAAGCGTTCTGCCTCAGCTACCAACAACTCAGACCTTCTGTGTCCACATGACTGACAGCTGACGACCATTTTGAAATAATCACCACCCAGCAGTTTACTTTGTGCTCATTTGCATCAGTGAAGCGACATTATGAGTCTTTTAACCGAGAGGAAAGTCCACTGCAGTGAAACCAGCCAATAAGAGCCAGAATCTTCTAAACATCAGCAGCATTTCTGAACTCTGCAGGTCTGAGCTCAGTTCCTTCACAGTCCTGCTTCATCTAATGAAGAGAGATTTGTAGCGTTAACACGGGTTTGGTGAACTTGGAGCCGACCGGGGAAAGACTGCAGCGTAGCAGGAAGGCAGGTAGTGCAGGCGAGTCCATCCACAGCTGAATGAACGAGTTTGTCTTAGTCGTGATTTTCACGCATCCCCAGATGGCCCCGGCAGCCTGCGTGTGTGTGAGTGTGTGTGAGTGTGTGTGTGTAGCTCATATTGTTTCATAATTCATTGCACTGCTGTTGTTGTCACTGTGTTTTTGTCTTAATCCCTGATGTGTTTTTGCGTGGAGTTTTAACATGCAGATGCACAAAGAAAGATGATATTCCAGCATCACTGATGTAGAATCTTATTAAATTATGTGAGGAGGGTCTCATCATCAATATATTAGATTTTATAGCATATTTTTCTCTCAGGGCCCTGTGTAGAGACTGTATTTTCACTGTATGTCCTTCTCAAGTTAATATGTCCAAAGACAACAACAGCTGGCGAACAGATTAGCACTAATTTGCTTTCAATAGACATTTAAGTCTTTTTTTAATCCTTTAAAGTCAAAAGTAAGACCTTTAAGTATCACAGGGTTTGTACAAAGTCTTTGTTCCAAAGTCTGGAAAATGCTGATTTAAACATTGAACATGAATCTATTTACTATCATGCAAACCCAAAAACATTTCTAATATTTAAAATGAACAATCCTTTTGTGTTTCTTAGTTTCTAAGCATTGAAAGAAACCAGCATTAATTAGTTATGATCAAAACATGCAACAAAGGTTAATATGAATTTATAGTAGACAATGTACATAGATTGTTGTGGGTATTACTTTTTAAATGATGATACCAACTTCAAGTTTTTGGTTAAAGTACCTTAAAAGTGCTTGAAAATGTTCAAGTTCACTCTTAATAAGCTGTACAGACTCTGGTATTTAGTGGTTCCTGCTGATTTTGCTGAGGTAATCTGATTTTTGTGTGTGTGTGTTTTTTTTATCGTCATAAATTGCAGCAGTGTTCTGTTGTGGAAGCCTTTAAATGGAAAACTATGACTCCACAACTTCAGTGGTGCATTGCACTTCATTTCCCTCCAGGCTTTGGCTAACTGTTCCTCTGGGCTTCAAAGACATAACTCTTTATTACTTTTCATTTTCTTACACCTCAGAGAGATGACGCTGAAGTAATATTGGACTTTTTTTCAATTAGTATCAGCAACAGGTCTCACTTCTGTTCGACTTTGGCGTGCTTGTGGGCTTTCGAGGAGGCTTTCGTGTGCTCAGTGAAATAACGTTCATTATGTGATTATGGATGCAGTCATTAAGTTTAAATGATGCTTCTCACACACATCCAGTCAACAACGCTGCCCTTCTCTGGAGGCTTTGACCACAGCGAAGGTGCCAGGGACATAAACCTTAGATGTTACTTTGTGTCCCAGATCGTAAGAAAAATATACCTTCTGAGAGAACCAGGAAGTGTGTTTCCTGTTTCCTGTCTGCCCCCCGCTGAGCAGGAAGTGAATTAGACCCTGCCTTGCCGTGCAGAGGAGGGAGGGAGTCTCAGCTGATGGTGGGAGTGTTTGTTATTATGGGATTCGAATGGCAGCGAGGGCTGATATCAGAGCTTAAGCATTGTGGAGATTTGATCAAAGCAATAACATGTCTATAGAAACTAAGAGTGAAGGAAAATGTTATTTTGTTCCTACGCTAACACTCCCCCGATAAGTTCAAACATAAACAGTTTCAGGTTTCGTTCGAGTCAGCGTGACGCTCGGGACGTGCTGGATTAGCCTTTTTTTCACAGTTTAAATCAGGAAGTGTTTAAACGACTGAATGTGCGGTTTGCATTTTTAGTTTGATGGAGAGAAGCAGCTTGTTAATTCTGTATTTTCTGATCATTTCATGCCCCAAATCAAACAGAATGTGGCTCTCAGAATGTCACAGCTTTACATTTGTGACTGTATAGCGTTTTTGACAGTAATCATGTTGTTATTGTCACAAGATTATGACTCAGAATAAAAACCGAAGGGGTCAAATCTGTGGCAGAGACATCTGTATGCTTCAGTGTATTACACGTTCATTGCAATAAGAATGAATAATGATAGACATAATAAAGAGTTATACATGTAATGTGACAGGAATAAGATTCTGTCTTTGCTTCTCTTACCTCAGTGTCTTCATCTGCTACTATTTATAATTAATAATAAAAAATGTCATCATGATCTCCCTGAATCTTGTCATCCAAACTCTTCCTGGTCAAAAGGAAATTGACCTTTAACCCTGGAAATGTCACATATTAACAAACCAGTTTAAAGGTCCAGTGTGTGAGATTTTGTGAAATCAGTCGTTAGAAATGAAATATGATAATCACAGGTATGTTTCCATCTGTGTATTATCACCTGAAAATAAGAGCGGTTGTGTTTTCGTCACCTCAGAATGAACTTCTTGTTTCTACAGAAGGAGCAGATCCTTTCTCCAAAGAGTTCCTCATGTTCCTTCACCATCTCGCCCTGCATGTTTGCAAGTTTCATGGCCACTGAAGGTTGAAGCATGTTCAAAAAAAGGAGGGTGACTTGAAAGATATTCATTTTGCTGCCGTATGCAACCTCACCACTAGATGCCGCTAAATTCTACACACTGAACCTAAAACAAAAGGGCCAAAATTTCCCTCCACTTTAAATGAGAATAGCAGAATCCCACCGCCCCTGTGAGCTCTCAGCTCCTCCTGGGGCAATAAAACGTACCATTGCCTCTCTGAGCGCCTCAGTGCTTGGCAGTCCGAGAGGAAACAGAGGAAAAAAAGACAACATGCAGCTGCATAAATATCCTTTGGAATTTATTTTTAATTGCCTCTTTTTCCTTCAAACATAGCGCTGTCAGAAATTTCAATTTAACTGCGGAGGTTTAAAAACAAAAAAACAACTAAAGAGGCTGGAAGGAGCCTCAGAAGCCTTTGGGAACAGACTGCTGTTTCCTTTGCTTTTAAGGAGCATGACCATAAGGACTGGAGGCTCGAGCAGTCTGCTGCAACAAGCCTGAAACAACATTTAGCTTTTTTTTTTAATTTCAAGTCTGCTTTGTAACGTTCACTTTCAGGATTAAACGCCTTTCTTAGATGTGTGGTATTTATATTCAAAGCTCCGTGTTTTAACGAGACGGTAAATTGGGAGTTGTGCATGTTTTCACAGGAGCACTTGATGTTTTTAGTTGTGTTGCTCTGTGGTTTATTGTGTAGGTGGTACTGTGCAGTGTCAGGTTGGGAACGTTCTTTTTTTAAGTGTTTTCTGTTTTTGGCTTGCAACCAAATTGCGTAACGCTGCTGCTGCTGGGACACTAGTGGTCTTTCTTTCTCCCTCCTCAACCGGCCAAGCAAAATATTGTCCGAATCTTAGTGTTTTTATCCCCTCCTGAATGTTTTCCCACCATCACAGCTAAAAAAACATTTCCCACTGGTGTCCCTTAGTGTACAGTTCACATCTGGTAACATTTGTCACTGTTGTTTTTCCTATATAACTGTAAATTAGGGGGTAGATGTGAGAGGGAGATAATATCTAATGATCGTCCCACCAGCTCAGCAGCCATGTGTTTCTTTGGCTTTTATTTCAAATTAATAAGCTGAGTTTACCAAAAAAAACCAAAAAACATATTGCAGAAGCCATTAGTGCGTTATTGAATAGCTTTATTAGCCCTCAACATTTGCTGCATCACGCTCCATCCCTGTTGTGTGAGTGTAAGTGCACAGAGAGCCAAGTGAATTAGCCACCATTGTTTTATTTCCCTCCCAACTACAAAGCAGCAGTGAATGCTGGGAAGGCTCTGAGGGATTTGGTGTGATTTGATTCTCCGCGTTTCCCGAGGAGGCAGCGCTCTTATTGAATCGGCTCCATTACATTTCATCTCCACCAGGGGAATCAGAGGCCTCGGAGGGAGCGAACGCGGCCGTGTTGTATCACAAACACACCAGAAACAGCAACGCAGACAAACAAACAGGCAGCCGTCGCCTTGCAGCTTTTCACAGGCTGATAAGACAGTGTGTGTGTGTGTGTTTGTGTATGTGTGTGTGCGTGTGTGTGTTTGCTTGTGTGCATGTTCTTGCACTTGACTTCATGTATGCTGTGTGCACACGGTGTTTTATTGTGTGTTTCTCCGCTGGAGTTTGTGTCGTTTCCTTCTCTGTGTTTCGATGCAGGAGCTCCTCTGTGTTTGTTGGCTTTTTTTGTTCATGTGAAGTGAGAGTGACAGCTCAGAGGTGGTGTGTGTGTGTGTGTGTGTGTGTGTGGGTGTGTGTGAGCCATTGATAGTGTATGGTGGCAGGTAAGCAGCTGCACACAGTGAATACAAAGTTTTTGTGTTTTGTAGGCTTCGGTAAAGACTCTTTCAGTGGTGGTCGGAGAGCAGCTCTGCTTACCACCAAGGTGACGCGGGACAAAAATTAGCTTTGGGCGCCTCTTGACTCCCTGTTCTCTCCAATTTTTAGTGCATTGTGTGTAAAATATTTCCCTCAGGAGTTGGTAGAGGCCAAAACTGAGAGGAAAACAAAGTAAATATTGGATTGCATTAGTCAGTTTGCTAAAAACAAACTCAGAATGAAAGCTGATGTCGCTCTGAGTCGGCTAGCTTCTAAAAACCAAAACAAATTTTGTAGTAATGTCTTTTGTAACGATGATATCAGATTTTCTGCTGTCTGCTTGTTCCACTTCCCTCCAATGACATCAAGAAAATCAATCACTGCAGTTTAAAAGCCTTAAAAAAAAACAGAAGGATTACATTAATCAAATAATCACAAACTAAATGTCTGGCTGGTATAAAGCTTTGGTAGGAATCCAACCTCGGGAGCATGCACATCCCAGACAGCCTGGACTTTCTACGATGCTTTTTTTCTTGAAACACCGTGCAAACACACCCTTCCTTCTTTCAGTGTTTAAAAAAACATGCAGCTTACATTCCTGACTATTCACGGGCCTCCGAAACTCCTCACAGGAGCGCAGACTTGTACATACTCACAGGCGGCTTCATTCAATTTTTACACAAAAGCTGAGAGATTTAAAAGCCTGAAAACCTTCAGTGAGCTTAAACATAATTTTGTGGATTTACAAACTTATGGCAAAACAGGAGGTGCCACCATGATCCGCTGTGTGTTGGGCCAACAGAAAAGAAATCTGTCTCACTCGATATCCCCCATAATCCACTTACCAACAGACATCATCCGTGTTGTTCCCCCCTTTCTGTAATCCCACACATCTGACCTGCATTTCTTAATCTGTTTTTCTCTTCTGTTTTCACATTAAAAGGTTTTAAACACATTTTTACACAATGTTCATTCTCATCCGATAGTTAATTTTCCTGTCAAACAAGACAAGATGAGCTTTAGACGTTGCTGTGCATCTTTAATTCCACAGAAGAAGAATTCAAATTCTTCTTATGTTCAAGCTGTTCTGCTTTTAAACAGTTGAGAATTAAGATTTATTTTATTTTCTCTGAGACTGAAAGTCTGACAAATTCAATCTGAAAGCCAAGTCGATAAAGTGAACTATTCAGCTGGAAAACTGTGTGCAAAAAAAAAAGAGAAAAGTTTTGCTTGTTCTCTGCTGTCTGCTGTTTTCTGCCAGACTAACCTGGACTCAGAAGAACTCACAGCTGTGACTTTTCCCCTTTTATACAACCGTTAAAGACCTGAGAAAAATCCCGCTCGGTCCCATCTTTCAGCGCCTCAGCTGCTCTTCTGTCTGGCTCATAATGTGCGAAAAGACCAACAGACAAGATGTTGGCTTTCGCTGCTCTGCAGAAAATCTCGCCGCTCGCCGAGCAGAACAGGATGTCTTACTTCAGCATGGGGAACATCTCTGCTCGAGGGTCACGATGGCTGCCTGAAAAATTTCACTCTTCATGCTGATGCAAAAGGCTGGTGATGAGAACGGGGACGGTATTTTTGATCAGCTGCCACCGTGTTTGGCCTTCAGTGAAACACATCTACATATCACAGACATGTTGAACTTTCGCACCTGAGAAAAACTCGTCTCAATGGCAGAAGGTGGACGAGGAGGTTCGCAAGCTAATCTGCAACACAGATATCAGCCTTTGAAGTCAACGGCGTCCGCAGCCTGACTTTAGGATCCTTTGAAATCTCTTTTTATTTTTTCTATGTTCCCTTTTCCCCCAAAATTCTTATCATGTGGTTAATCGAGTCAAAGATATTCAGAATTTAAAGGGTATAGATGAATTTGTCCGAACACAACATTGCATTATTTTTATCACATAAATCTTGTGCAAGTCAGCCTTCATATGTACGGCACGTTGCTACGAGACTCCTCTTTATTTTGGATGCCTGACCAGAATAAGGACACTGTAGCTTGTTTCATTTTTCTAACAGAATATTTGACTCCACACACTCGACTACGGAGTCTTCGGTGAACTTGCAGCCTGAATCTGCTGATGTTGTTGCACTTCTGAGAGTTTGCTGAAGTGATGAACTTTTGCTCGTGTGCTGCCTGTTTCTCAGAAGGCTTCTTCCATATGACTGTGTGTGTGTGTGACATCAAAACATGGCAGCATAGTTATTTTTCTGTTCATGTGGCTGAGACACTATGAAAAAATGCTGATTGTTGTAGGGGAACTTGGATTTTTATGGATCCACATTTTGGCATTTTGCTTTTACAGTTGATTTAGTTTTTATTATCAAATTCTTGGATTTCTGTTTGTGTTTTTCTGCATCGGAAATCACAGACTTCCACGACTTGCCTTTGGGATTCAGGTTTAATTCCCATTGAGAGCCATTAGACATGGAAGAAGTCAATAAAATAAGAAGTTATGACAAAATTCTGTTAGATCCTTGTCTCGAGTGTGGGTTCGGTTTTTGTGGGTCAGATTAAAACGTTGCAGGCCAGCCAGAAGAAACATTTGCTGTCGGACCCTTTTTGACTCCCCTTCAAACACAGGTGGCAGAAACGACAGGATTATTATTTGCCAGTATGATTGAAATGGAACTTTTTGCCAAGAGAGAAAAATAAAAAATGAAATAAAATAAAGATCTTAAAATACAAACTCGGTGCTCTTTCACCAAACAGAGCCACAGGAGAAGTTAATAATACAGGATCTGTCTTTACTGATATCTGATATTATTCCTTAGTGGTGCTGAATTCTTAACAAATGTGCAATTACTGAAACCACCAGAAACCCATTTTACATGCAGTGAACCTGAGGCTTTTGGAGTAGTTCTGCTGGATGCTGAACACGTCTCAGTTTATGAATTCAGGCCTCTGAACGTGAAGGATGGAGAAGCATCAGTAATGACTGATGATGCAGACAAACTGAACGCTGCTGCAGATTTTCTTTTTTTTTTTTTTAGCACTTACAGAAATGCTTTTAACTACTTGTTAGTGACGTCAAATAACCGATCGTTTTGTCCGGATAAGTTGTGGTTTCGCTGCATAATGACGTGTGTTGTGTTTTACAGGATGTGTAGGTCACAAATTCACTGTAAAGAGAAACTCAAACTATATGACATCTGTTTATGTTCTGTAACATGTAAAGTACAGTAAATCCAACTTGAGATCAAGTTCTTCGTAAAAATTTATGACTTCAGCAGAACGGTTTTATAACCCAGGAAAGGTAATGGAGCCATAATTCACAGTGGAAGCCGGATATCTTTCAACCATATATGTGCTCATATTTTTCACTTGCATGGCTTAACTTTTTTTTATCGTGCAGTGCTTTATTCCAACGTTAAAGGAAGCTTCAACTTTTACACATGACGTTCTCCGGAGTTTAACTGATCATCTGAATACAAAGTGTTTTAAACGAACAAGGTGGATTGTGACGCTGCTGCTCACACACCTGCTGTTCTGCCAGCCAGGGATCCATTAAAAATGATTTTAAAATGCTGACACACTCATTTAATCAACACGTTGTATACAAATGATTATGCATGAGTGTAAAACATGAGCTCGACTTTGTTTAAGTTACATTCTGTCGGCCGCCATCTGCTCCTGCACGGTGGAACCGGTTCTGTCGTACGTGAGGAGCGACGGGCCGGTCCTCCTTCACTCCTGATCCCTGGATCGAGGCCAAGAGCTACAGCAGAGAGATATGTTCTGCCCCGGGGAATCCGTTATGGATGTGTGAGACGACGGCTCAGTGGGTTTTTTAGGGGTCGTTAGGGTGTTTTCGGGTTGGAAGGAGAGCAGGCGAGTGAAGACTTTATTTCCACAGCGTTCTGTATCCGTTCGGAAAAACAGAATCACTCAGTTTTTTGTCAACAGAGTTTGTTTTTTTAACCGATGATGAAGGTTATTGTCATCCTGTTTGCTACCATTTGTTACTCTGAGGATATTTTTCTTTTATGGGATAAATATCCATGTAATATTACTGTAAGATGGTTTTTGTAATAGGGCAACTAGAGCTGGAAACCAAACTCAACTGCTTCGGCTGCTAGATTTTTTCCAAATCTCCGTGGGCTTGTTAAGTTAGATCATAAAGGAGGAGACATTTGAAATTGCTTTGAAAACAAGGTGGGCTTGGCCCTGTTTAAATCCACAGAGGGCCTTTAAATAAAATTATTTTACAGTCAGATCTCATTCCCAATATTCAGCACTGCACAGATGAAAGTGGTTAGAATATTAGTTTGACCATTTTCTTGTGCAGAAAAATGTAAATTATCAATAGTTACCATTTCAAACTGTATTTAAATAGTATTTTTACCAAATTTTTATTTCTCATACATATTGTCACAAGTTGTAGTCTGAAGTACATATTTTAACATCTTTTTCTTATTCTGCATTTGTTTTCCTAACAATTTCTGATGAAACTGTAATATATAATAATTTCCCTTCAGAGATCAATAGCTAATCCTGATAGTGATCCTGAAAAAATGGCCACATATTGGACAGAAAGTTTAGAGAAGTTTGACAATAAAGATTTTCGGTCAAAGGTTCACGGTTCAGTTCTGTGCCACTATTTATTTATTTTTTTTAAACTTTTCTGTTTCCTCTTCGACTACTTCACCTCATGACTTATGTGACTTATGGCAGTGGCAGCAGACTGAACAAGGTATTCCAGACATCTCTCTCCTCAGCAACACTTTCCGGTCCCTCCGGGGGATCCGGAGGCATTTTCAGGCCAGATGAGATATGTAATCCCTCCAGCAGGTTCTGGGTCTTTTTCCATATCAGACATACCTGAGAAATCTCCAAGAGGAGGCGCCCATTCAATCTGAAAATAAATTTTTTATTGATTAAAAAAAAGCATTACAGTCATTGTAAAGTACCTGTTGGGCAATAAAAATCTGCATTTGGCAAAATCAACAAAGCATTTGTGGGATAAAATGTCCTAAATTTCCGACACAGATGGCTTTCATTCACGCTCAACGTGCCTACAGTAGTTTGTATGAACAACAGCTGCCTAAATGTTCACAAAACTCCCCTTTTATATCTGAATAATTTTCTTTCACAGATTGTTTTTCTTTTTGTTTTGTGTCTTTTGGCAGCTTCAGTTGAAGGAGAATCCATCACAGTCATCATCATGGAAAATACAACAAACAAGAGCAGTAAACTTCACGCCCACCAAAACCAGAATAGCTGAATTATTGATACTGTTTGTTTGCATGAAGGACATTTTTTTTTTCTTTATTTTTTCGTGCAGTAATTTTATCTGAGTTCTTTCCATTTGTGAGTATTGTGGCTCATAAGACCGCAGACACAGAAGGGAAAACCTCCTGAGAGCAGCGGTATCAGACTGAAAAACAGAAAGCAAGAAATGATTAGTGTGGAAAATGAAACACAAATAAACTGCGAGAGATTAAGAGAGACGAACGGGTCAGCAGCTCGGACACGATGGACGCGGGAATTCGTTGTTGATTTGTTCAAGTAAAACATTTCTGGGCTCATGTTTCTGTGTGTATGTTTTTACATGAGGTCTGTGTGTGTGAGTGTGTGAGTGTGTGTGTTAGTGTGTGTGTGTCCGGTCAGGCACAGTCTGAGGACCATCTCCACCCAGTATTGACCCTGTCTGACAGCATGATGTCATCTCTTTTATTCGGAGCCAGACTGACTGTCCGTCCAAAGACCCTCAGCGTGGACGTAACTTCAAGTGTCACAGTCAGGAAGCAGAGTGATGCTCCGTGTTGAACACAACTGTACATTAGGAAGGAGAATTATCAAAAAAATGTACCACGGTGTGTACGTGGAGTGAAGTACTCACCATTTCTTGCCTTTAATCTCAACAAAACAGCTTATTACACCGGTTTTGTTTACAGTAATGGTGCAGTCAGTGAACATAATAGTGGTGTTAGCATAAGAGGAAGATTTGTTGAACAGTTTTATGATTGTTTGTAATGAAATATGAGCTCACCATTCACTTTTTTTACTCTCTTTAAACTGTCATCTTGTGACAGTTTCCTGGGATGAAACCAGTTTTGTAAGATTCCCATAATCAAGTCATTTAATGAGATAAGTAGCAACAGTTCAGGGTTTTAACCAAAATTAAAGGGCGCTTTGTAAAACATAAACAACAGAATTTGATCATTTTTACTGTTTTTCAAACTTTGTTTATAGATTTTTGTTTGGCACCAAAAAGTATTAAGGTTTCACTCATTGTTCTTTTGTCAAGGAAGAATTAATTTTTTCACTTTCCCACACATTTTTTTTTATACATATTTTTAAAGTCAGGCTAGAGATTCATACTCCTCCGTGCTCCGTCACAAAAGAGCTGAAAGCAGTTCAGCCTTAAATCACACAAACGTCTCTGTTGGATCCACTTAAGATATTTAATATTCATCAGATCAAAGAATTTGCAGACGTTCCTAACAACCTCTCAAAGAGCTTAAATGCTGCCGGGCCGACGCTGACGGTATGTTGCACATTAGTGCAGCGATAACGGTGCCGGGCTCGCGTGACGCGTTCTGCTTTATCTCCCGCTGAGAACGGGATTCCGACTGTCCCGGTGGGAGGCGGGGGGAGACGCGGGGGAGGCAGGAGGGAGGCGGTGGTGCCATTTGGGTTTAAGCACAAGAGCAGCGTGCAGGGCTGAGAGCTCAGTCTGACCCTAAAAGGCTGTTGACCCACATTTGGTGTCATGGATGGCACTTTGCATCACTCTCCGAGTACGTGTGTACGTGTGTGTGTGTGTGTGTGTGTGTGTGTGTGTGGGACTTATATGTATTATGTATGTAGTGTATTGTGCAGTCCTGTCTGTTCTTTCTGCTTTGAGTGAGGCCATTATTTTAAGTTTTTTAGTACCTTTGGGCTGTGTGTTTAGTGTTCAACATATCCAGTGTCGAGCAGAAACTTGATTGATTGGTTGATTAAAGGACAGCAAATTCGGAAGCTTTAGTTGAGAACAATTTTGATAATTGATAATAGTTTTTGTCATTTATTGAGCAAAAACCTCCTCTATTTGTGGCTTTCAGATGTGAGGATTAGTGTTTTCCCTTTGTTCTTCTATGTAATTGGAGTATCTTTGACTTTTGGACTGTTTCTTGGACAAAACAAGCCGTTTGAAGATGTTTCCTTTGGCTGCTGGGAATTCATGAAGGAAAAATTTTTGTATATTTTTTAATTTGTTTAAGCTTTTTGGCCCTTATATTAATAGCAGATAGACTCAAAGAAAACACTGCGAGAGATGATGAGACATGCAACAACATTTCTTGGATGGGCTGCAGCTGATGAAGTTGAAGTTGTTTGCATGGTATCCATTGTTGATTGTTGAAACAAACATTTTCTTTTCTTTAAAAGACGAAACATTAAGTTGATTAGTCAGAACATGTTATAGATTAAGTAATAGTAAGAAGAATAAATAGTAGAATATAATTTTTGTGCATGTGAACTTACCAAACAGAGGCCTTCCACCCTCACTAGGTTCCACAGAGAAATATTTGACAGAAGGAAAATGTGGATTATATATAATCTAATAACCATCTTGATTTAAGACTTTAGGCCCCAACGCTAAATTATGGCATCGCACACTAAAACATATGTGCACCGTGAGTGGAAAGGTCTGCTGCTGCTGTACGAAGGATGGATGGAGTGTGTGTGATGATGACAGAAAGGTCAAACCAGCGACTGGGTCACTTGTGTTAATAAATGTTCATTTATTTTCTATCTAGAAAGCCAGTGAAGCTGTGTTTTTGTCCCCTTTTGTGTGTGTGTGTGTGTGTTATTGTGGGTGCAGGTGAGACGTGGCTTTACCTGGAATGTCCTAGTTTCTTTTTAGGATTAAATCACAGCACGATGACCCACAGACCGAGAGAGCCTGCTGCTTTTTATTAGCACCGCCTGGTTCCTCTTAAGCCACCTCTAAAAAACCTGATGAACGGCTCGTGTCAGTCAGCCAGTCACCGAACTCAAACACAGCGAAACCGCCGGGGTCTCCGCTGCGGCAGATGTGTGACCAGGGTCGACTTTTAAGTAGCTCAGGGATGGATTTCATATTTCCCTTCACACAAGTCTTTTTTTTTTTTTACGGTGTGATGACCTCTTTACGTACATCAAATAGAGCAGGATGCACAATGAAGTTCCAGGAGAGTGCATGTTGGGACTTTGGTTGTAATTGAGGGGAGGCAACACAAAAGACTTGTTTGACGATGCATATGAAACGGTCGAGTCATTAGGGATGCAGCGGAGGAGTTTGCAGCGCGTTACAGCATGTTGCAACATCCTCTCTGAAATTTTCACGCTACTGTTCCTCCTCTCTGCCGCCGCCTCCCTCACTTTGCAACGCTGCATATTAAATGAAGTCATGCACTTCATGTTTCTGCTCCCCGCCTCCCCACCTTCAAACACCACCTTTCCCGTCCCTCTCCTTTTCTTACTAAACACCTGGAGCAGCGCAGGGGTGAAAAGGTGAAGAAGAGAGTGAGGACTCGGCGTCCAAACTGCCATTATTTACACTGTGGATGCACCCCGAAGACTCCGGAGTCCCTTTACTTACTGCTGCATCACCGAACAAGACGCATCACTTCTCAACTCCAAGATTATTAGATCAGAGTCTGCAGGAAAAAACAGGGGAAATGAAAAAACACACAAACTCTCTCTCTCTCACACACACACACACACACACACATGCACATGATGGACCACAGGTCAGCGGAGGAAACTTTTTCATCGTACTGTCGTCACACACTGTCCTCTTTGAAAATAACGATATCTTGAGGAAAAAAAGCGAGCCTGGCTCAGTTTTGATTCGCTGCAGTTTTGCTCTGCGTTTGTCGTCTTTTTTTCTGCCGCAGCTCGTTACCGCAAAACACACACTTATCTCTCAGATCTTCACTATATTTTCCCGGCATGTCCACAGTTCTCACACACATACCCCCCCCCCCCTTCTTTCTTTCTCAACGCGACTTGTTCTTACACCACATAAAAATTACATCAGCGCCCTCATCTTTTAATAGCCTGTGACGTTTATTGATGGGTTGAAGTGTACATTTCTTGCCGCAGCTTCGGCCCCGGGGCCCATTAAAGCAATTGAATCCTCAGCTTTTTCGTCTTTGAAGTGTTGTGAGGATCTCCGTGCTGTCCAGGCTCTGGTTAATCATTAGTGATGGCAAAGCGCTCCATATGAAAAGCACTGTTTTCATGGCGGCAGCAGCAGGCGCAGCATGGGGCATGTGCTATGCATTTATAGATAATACTGTCTTTGGTGTGTGTGAGAAAGAAAGAAATAGAAAAGATTTGATGTAGCAAGTAAGCTTTATGGTATTTGTGTGTTGTGTGTTGTGTTTTGTGTGTGTGCCCCGAACTCCCCGGGGGTATTAAACATAGCACTGATGATTAGGAATCCTCTTTTGTGCCGTGTAGGTTTGCAGCCATTAGCGCTCCGTGTCGTGTTGCTCCCTCTCATGATGTTGTTCTCGATGTGAACTCCTGCAAAAGGCTTTTGGCTCGGTTCGTTTTGCGATGCTTAGATATGACGCCCGCCTCGAGGCTTTTTCTCTCATGTGATGCACAGCACAGCACAAACAGCAGAGCGGCAGAGCTCCGTCCTTTGCTGGGAATCACTCGCCATGTGAACTGGCGGATTGTTGTGGTACGCCTCGGGGGGGTGGGGAGGTGGGGGGAGTGTGAGCTTTTATGCTTTGATGATTGCCCGGCCAGAACAAGTTAAAACTGTGAATCGTGCTGCCCGACTCGCCGCTCCTCCTGCACATCATTTTCATCTGATAGTGTGCCGTGACTGTGACACAGGCTGTGTGTGGGTATGTTGTTGCATGTGTGTGTGTGTTTGTGTGTGTGTGTGTGTGTGTGCATCATGCCGTGATGGATGAACTGCTCTTTGATGGATGAGCCTTACTGTCAGGATGTTGTGGTCTTAGCTTGCAGATAAAAGAAACAAATCTTTTGTTGTTTGCATAAGATGCTTATGATGTTGCCATCGACTTAATGTTAAAAAAAGACCAACACTGTTTGCACATGAGGCCTCCTCACATGTTCGACATGACTACATATGTATTTGTTTTTTATAATAAGTATAGTTCCTGTAGAGCTGAGCAGTGTGACCATATATTACATGACAGTATGTGTCGACTGCTCAAAAGTTTTCTCTGCATTTTGGGATTCGGACATGTTTCATTAAATTACAAACACCAAATTTAAAGGAAACACAGGAAAGCAGCTTCTGTGTCTTTGTTGTTTCTCCTCCTGTCAGTCTTTATGCTTCTCTAAGTACAAACTAGCTGCCATAAGCTGATTTTTCACAAGTTATCATGTAGGTTTGACAGGCGATCTGAGCTGTTTAGCCTCAGCACATGAAACATTTTGTCACATTTTGTTTGGATGTGAGATATTTCAGTCGGCATACATGTTTAGAACTAAATGATTAATCTAGAATCCTCAATAAATCTTTAATATTTCAATAAAATGAACAAAATTCATTTTATGGACCATTTCTGCCATTATTATCCACTGCTGGTTGTGACTCAGTGTTTGTTTTTTGTTCTCCTGAAGATGCAAATCTGAGTGTTTTCAGTAGGAGATGCTGATTTGAAGGCTGCAGCTGCATGGGTAAATGTCACTGTGTGCACGGTTGTTTGAGAGAGTGAGATTCCAGGAAATGGCGATCAGGCCTCCCGGGGCTCCTCCCCATCGCGGCGTGCTCCCCACAGCGCCGAGGCCTCAGGTTTCCCCCCGCGGAGGGCAGGAGAGTGGCAGCAGCTCCTCTTAAGCTGTCAGCAGAACTCAGTCAGCAGGAGCTGCAGCCTCCATCAACACAACTGGTTCTGATTTACAGCAGCAGGGACAAACTGGGAGGCAGGAAGGTTTGGGATGGTTAGGAAAGGACAGGAGGAGGAAAATGGAAACCATTGCAGTGGTTGTACATATGAGAAGAGCAGGAACATGAGAATAGAAACCTCCTTCTGTCGTTCCTTTACCAGAACAACACATGTGTCAACAGTGTTTTTCTCTCTGTTTAACAAAATAAAATGCACCGCTGCATAAGCACACAGATTTATCTCAGGTTATTTAAATAAAGCAAAAAAAAAAGACCAAAATTAAATGTTAAAATGGAAAATATCTTTAATCTTCAGACCTTTTAACATTCTGCTCTGTATTCAAAAAGATATAACGCCTACAAAACCCTCAACTAGAGGCTGAGATTGTGAGAGAATGAACAACCATCAAATATTTCATGTAACTTACCTCCGTATAGAAAGTAGAATCATCTTTCTTGTCCTTGAGTTTTGTGTATTTTTTTAAACTGTTCCTCATAAAAAATTCAATCAAAGCGGTTCAGATGAACATTTTTTTCATTTTTAACAGTTTTCTCCAAAGTTTTGGCGAGAACTTGGAGTTCCTGTAACTCATTTCATTGTCGCCACATGAGGGTTCATGTGCTCGGCAGATACGATTGTCCTTATAGCGGCGGTATCTATGGAGACGCAGAAACTCCTTTTTACCCTGCCTTTCTTTTTTTTTTTCCTCCGCGCTTGATCACGGTATTTTTAGTCCTCTGTGGTGGATACTCCGACACGAGGGCTGTTGTATTCCTGCAGAATGAGACGACAGGATGCCAATGAGATAAATCACAACATTTTTTTTTCCCCCTTCTGTTCTGAATCGACTTGAATTGGACCCCTGTTGCCTGCAGCTCCCCCCCCCCCACACCCCCACACCCCCCCTCTACGCTTTAATAAGTGTAACTGCATTTGGGATTAAGAGACCCCCTGTTTCAACGACTTCAATGTAATTATCCTCAGCCCTTTGCACACACACACACACACATGCACACATGCACTAAAAGTTGTTTTCTTTATTTAATTAAATGCAATAATTTAACTGTGGAAGAGAAAGAAAAAACTCATTAAACTAATTAGGATTGCTACAGAAGACTCTCCAAGCTCTTTTTAGATTCAGCTCTGAGGACTGCAGCGAAGTGTGTATCTGCCCTGTTTGGATCTTTTTATTTCAACGCTCTGCATTTCAATGGTGATATCTACGATCTATCGGCCTTTTGTGGCGGCGCTGAAATGACTTAGCGATGCCGTGAATGAGGCCAACAGCTGCTGGGCGGAGATTTGCCAGAGCAATAACTGTCGGAACAAAACCTAATCACTCCTTTTGGCCCCCATTTGCTTATGCAAATCCGCCATTGTGAGGAAGTATATTAATAGTTGAGCACAAGAAACACAAGAGGCATGTTTGCATCTCCGCTTTGAGACGAGGCGTGGAGAAACTATGTGATCTATGAACTCGGAGCCTCTGTGCTCTGATTGTGTTCCTGCTTCCAGAAAGTTTTACAGTTTACAGTGAAATTCAGGCTGTGATCATTGATTTGTTGCTCACAGTCACTTCCAGTTTTTTATGGTTTGAACTTTGGATTTTTATAAGCAAAAACAAAAATTCTATAAGAGAAACTGAGTTTACATTCAGTGTTTACGTTTGAATCCAATATGAAAAAATTGATTGCAATTTATGAAACACTTTTCTAGAATACTGACCACTCAAACACTTTATCGCTGCATGTCAGCGTTCACTCTGTCTCACACTGACGGCAGGTGCGTCCATGCAAAGTGCTCATCAGTTACAGACACACACACACATATATAGAAATGCATCAGCAGCAATTTAGGGTCCAGTATTTTTCTCAAGGATGCTTTTCAAAAAAAAAAAATGCATCTAAAGCAGGTTAGCTGTAAATAAAGCCATAAAATTCAGTCAGCAGAAAGTCACTTCAGATGTGTGTGTCACAGCTCTGAACGTCACCAGAAGCTGCTTTCACAACCTGAAGCTTCAACCATGAAGATGCTGAGCTGAGAACATTGATATCTTCGCATGACGTCTAACTGGGAGACTCAGATTGCTGGAAATGACAATTCAGGTTATTTTACATCTGAAATATCTGCAACTGGATCCAAAAAAATAATCTACTGTTTGAAATCACTCATATTAGTGTTTTTAGTTTATTTTTTCATTTAAATTCTTCATGTATGATTATTATATTTAATTACAAAACTTACTAGACTACTAATCATTTCTTGTAAGTATTGCTTTAACAAATAACTGAATCTCCATGAACTCGTTTCTGGAGGAACCTGAGCTACAACTTCTACAAAGTTCAGGTGTGTTTACAACCAGGTGCATCATTTCCTTTTAAGTGCATTCAATTTAATCCTCATTCCTTCCTCTTTGTTCTCAAATAAACAAGACTTTAGTTGCATGATTTGTGGAGTAATGACTGCCTGATGACAGCAGAGGCTCCGACGTCTCTTTGATTGGTAATTATGTTTTTTAAAATCACCTAAAATCACACGTACGGAGGAAGCACTCCAGATTAAAGGGACCCCAATTAGTCCTCATTACCTGATATTTTCAAGATGTCAGAACACCACCTTCCCTTTTCTCCTCCACATATCCTATTCCACATCCTGTCCACTTTAGGAGTTTTGACAAGAGCCAGACATCTGTGAGCGTCGGCCCTTGGCCCCCGACCGACCACCAGTGTCAAACCTGCCAACCCGTTGTTCTTGCAAGCAATGGGGGGTAAAGGAGATGGAAGAATGCCCATGTTTTTTATTTTATTTTATTTTAACAGCCCCCAGAGACATTAAGGGAGGAAGAGAGTGATAGTTTAGAGGAGGAGAAGGAAGCAGCTATGAAGTGTTGACAGCTTTCTTGTTTGGCAGTGAACGAGGGAAACTTTTTCAGAGTCTGTGGACGAGCCGGTTTTTTTTGGTGTGTTTTCCCTTTTAATGTGAGTTTTTTTGTTTGTTTTTTTTTTTAAATCAACCTATCTCTCAACTTTGATAGACAATTAATGAGATACAAAAGTAAAGTTTCTGCTTTTAAAACCTTGTTATTGTAAATCACAATTTACAGGGTTATTTATCTGAGAAAAAAAAATCACTTCATGGTCAAACTGTTCAAAAACTGTAAGAATATTCGACTCGTAACGTCGAGTCACGATGCATTTTAAGTGCTCACGAGCCAAAAAAGTTCTGCTCGTCTTACCAGCTCAGTTTCTAAGCTTCAGTCCGGTATGATAGAGTAGTTATGTAGCGGAGCATCCAGACCTGAGCGAGACCCATCGATCCTCGTCAACAGATCGTCAGCACATCTACCGCCACCCCTCCCCCTTTCCCATAGGCCTGTTAGTGCAAATAATGACTAATCAATATGCTCTGGAGTCCCCGTGAATGTCCTTTTAACACTTGATTTATGTCACGGCAACGCGGCGGTGGCGGCGGCGGCGCTCTCACTCTCTTACTCACTCCGCTTTCCAGCCAATCAATTTAACCAATCACATCGAGGACCCCCTCCTCTCCATCATCCGCAGTTAAAGAAGTTTTCATAATTTTTTTATTTTATTTTTTTAATTAGACATCAGCGAGCAGCATGACCTCGGTGATGTGCCCTGATTGGATGAGATTATGAAACAGTTTGGTCTCACGCTGAGGTTTTATTGACAGCGTATTTGGAATGTCTTATGCAGATTTGTATTGATTGCCGATGTTGCTACCCGCTGTTCATCGCTCAGTGTCGGAGCGCAGCTGTCTGCGGACGTGTCCTAATGGCAGGAGATCACTGCATCAAGAAGGGATTTTTCTCTGCTTTGTCAAGTGTGGGATGTTTGGAGATATGACCATCTTTGCTTCTTATCTAGTTCACCTTTTAATGAGAGAGGAGGTCTGGAGACGTGCTCAATGACATGTCAGTGGGACACAAAGAAGGCTGCAACTCATGATTATCTGGATTATTGATAAATCTGGCTGTTGTTTTTATGATGAATTGGATAATGAGTCCAATAAAATGCCAGAAAATGGTGAAAAAAACAACCAAAAACCCCAGAAAATGTAAAAAAAACCCCGTTTTTGTCCAACCAGAAGTCCAAACCACAGACATACTCAATATAAAGAAGGTTAGATGCAAATTTCTCCCCATACATATACATGTGTGGTTGAGAGAGAATGTGGGGTAAATGATCTGTCCCAGGAGGGGCGCTCCAGTGGCAGTGCAGCCCAGTTTCAGTGCTCTGTGGTTGGGGAGGGCTGCCCTGACCTTCCCCTCCCCTGTGGATCTGATTTCCATAGTCGTATTCAGGAAGCAGTGATGACAACCACACGCACAGAAACCATTTCCCTCTCTCACAATTGCCTTTTTCATCGCCGTTTGCCTCAACAGTTGTGCTTTTTTAAAGGAAATCTAGAGTTTCCAAGGTTAAACTCTGTCCTCTATTATCAGTCTTCAGCCGCAGGAGTTTTTCATTACCCCAGTAATAAAAGTCTGAGTTTTACTCTTTTAGATTGCAGGTTGTTTTTAATGTTGCTGTGCTTGTAAATGAGGTTTATACTGTTCCTGCATTTGAATCATTCTGGTTCAGACTTGCTTTTGAACCTGAGAGTCGCAATGTCATGCCATAAAAAGAGGATTTTGTAAAGTGGCATTGATTTGTTGTAATAATTTACTACAACGTGTATTTATTCAGAAATGCCCCCATAAGCATAAAAACTCCAAAACATTATTGTCACAGTCTTCCAAATGGAGGAGAAGACTGGAAAGCTGAAAGCTAAAAGGCTGAAAATAAACCGACAAATTATCTCCTGCTGTGATTTTCATGTTTTAAGCCAAAACGTGTGACAAAGTTCTGGCATTTCTACCCACTGACACATTGTTTCCTCTCGTTTGCTTGCACGTCCAATTATAGGACTCTTACTTACACCGCACATGGTATCATTAAGTGACAAGTAATCCTCAACATAAAGGAGCTTATGCGTTTATAGCAGGTAATTCGGTACATTAACAGTTAATGCAATATGTATTACATCCAGATTTTGTGTGCTAATCCGTCCAAAAACAGTAGATTTGGCTCCCATCACTTACACTAATCCAGAGACATGAATTCTATTATCCCCGTCATGTTATCCGAGTTATTTTAAGGGGGCATTTGTCAGACTTTCTTTTAAAAAAACACATGTTAAAATTAACTAACCCCTTGTATTCTGTCAAATTTTGTGGAATTTCATGCTCCGTGGACCCTGAAACCCCAGCGATCGCACCCTCACAGAAGAGGTATGACGAGTGGTCTTTATGTTTTAATAGTTAGTTGGTTCTTTAGTGAGCTACAGGCATTTCTCTCACTGCAAACCAGATCTGGATCAAACAGTATATTTGCAAATAAATTCACATGGTTTGTTTGTTTTTTTGCGGTTGGCAGAAGCAGACGGGTGGAGTCTGGCACTTCAAGGCAGCGCTGATAAATTAGGACCGTGGTTAATTACAGAAAAGTGTACATAGTTGACATAAAGTCATTACATTATGCATTACTTTGTAGTAATGACTGTTTAAAGCTTTAACTCCACCCATCTGACCCCGAAAAAGGCTTAAACAAACACTGTGTTTGCAATTACTGCTTTGATCCGATGTTAGCTTAGCATTCCTGGACCGAACTTCATGGAAATGACAAATACTAAACTGTATTTGAATAGATTTCCCATGAAAGCCAAAAGATGCTATCTAATAGTTTTCCTTTTAGGTAGTTAGATATTGCAGCTGGAAGCTTTTTGTTCTTCAGTTTTTTTAGTTTTAAAGTTTTATTTTGTGGGTTTCTACTCAGCAGCACCTTTAAAAAACCTCCACCAAGCTGCCTTTGAATGAGGCACGAACAGATCTGTGTTTACCTCCCAGTAATTAAATGAAATTTAACCTTTTGTGAGTCTGAGTCAACACCACACAGCGCCGTCACCATGGCAGTCGGACCCCCCAGCATGAAAATTCACACTGCAGCACCACATAAACTACTGAAGAATTGCCCAAAGCACATTAAAAAACAAGAGCTCAAGGCTTTAACAGCCTATAAGATCGCATATCCATCGGACATGCCAGAACAAGTCCGATCAATGCAGGTCCCACTGCGGGTAAGACTCGGCTCTGACTCGTTGAGGCACGGACTCAGGACCTCCTGTGGCGTTTGGCATGAAAGCTTTGGCGACAAATCCTTCGTTCTTTGTTTTTTAGATGTGTTCAAGCTAAATGTACATGAATTAAATGAAATAAAGTGGCCTTATTGCATCACAAAAAACACTAAGAAGTCAAATTTAAATAAATTAGAGACTATATACGCCATAATCTACCTCAGATCATCACAAGTTCAGGGTGTAACATACATGCGACCCTGTAGCATCAGATTTTTTTAGATGAAAACACCAAAGCTCATCATATAATACACACATCCTGAACCCCCACAGTGCAACGTTAACTAAAAGCAGGAGACTGAGGGTCTTTGTTCCACGGTGAGACGGCCGCCATCAGACACTATTATACAATATGATTAACAGCCCGGCAGACAAGGAAGAGGGCGATCATGATGTGGAGACTGGCCGATCCCTCAGGGCTCCTGACTTGTGTCCCGTCCGGCCGCTTGAAATACAGCACTGCCACGGCGAGGTCACCGCAACACACACACAAGCACGCACACACACACCGGTCTATCACTTCAAACAGCTTGGACACACAACTAATGGCAAAAGGGCCTTTTAAAGTGGCACACTTAAGCTCAGCACATCCCCCCCCATACCCATAATGCCTTATTTATGGCCCCCTGGCTCGCTATAAAACCAGCCTGTGTCAGCAGCTGGCTGCAGGACCTCCAGGGATTAATTCACTTCATGCCAGAACGTAGCCTGCACCCTCGCCTTGCCTTCTTCCTCATTCGGTTCCTCGACGCCTGAGGACGTAAACTTCTCCGCAGCACCATGACATAGACAACACCCACACTAAACATGCAAAAAACACTTAAAGTGTGAAGAAAATTATGTGTTTTTAAATTAATCTGCGGATGTGTGAACTACATCTGCATCTCTGACTCCCACCTCCCGTTTTCTCCTCCCTGTCCACACTTTGAAGTTTTCTTCCGACCCCGTCCTCTTCCTTTTGAGCTTTCATTCACTCTTATCACTCCCCTCCTCACTGTCTGTCCTAATCTATAAATATTTCCCTCCTGTCCTTCAGCCTGCCTTTCATCCGTCCCTTGACTTGTCACTATCTCCCAGAACCTCTCTGCAGCTCCCACTTCAACGAAAAATGATCAGAATTATATTTGAAATCGGGAAGACGCCCTTTCTCCCCGGCTCTTCCCTCTTCACCATTTCTCATTCCGAAAGATGATGTCCACCCCTCTGAATAATGCAACACCCACTTTTTTTTCGGCCCTGTTCAGACTTTTGAAGTGCATATTGGATGATTCGGTCACACATGGATAAAACGTCATGTGAATCCTCTCAAAATACTAAGTGGGATGAATTCTGATTCGGTGAAAAATGAAAAACCTGACAAAAAGAGTCGAGGACCGAGTCAAGGTGCAGATGTTTCCATCATAAGGCGTGAGGTATCTTGGAGTAGTTTGAGGAGAAGAATAGAATAAATCTTTATCAGCAATCAGTGTGGTTTCTAGATGTGTAATGACTGACTTTTCAAATACATTTTTGATGCTGTGGAGGCTTTATAGCTCCTACAAGAGAAGAAACACTATCTGCAAGGATTTTTCTTGCCTTCTGCCTTGTCCTGTTGAGTCACAGGCGTTTTGGGTTTACCCACCATTTGTTTCCATCGACAACATCCTGGAGAGATTGTTCTTAAATCTATTGTTCATGGGACCAAACCAGGCAGGAGTGTGGAAAGTGAAGACACACTCAGCAGTAGATTTGTACACCAAGATACCGAGGTTGCTGAGTTTTGAAGAAGATAAAACATCGGGAGCTTTTTTTTTTTTTAGAGAATATATTCTGTATTTCTAGAGAAGCTCAGCTGGGACTTAAGAATTCCACCAAGGTTTCTAAGATTTTCCACACTTTCAACATGTTGGCAATCAGTTGAGACTGGCTGTGTTTTCAGATTTTGTTTCACACAAATATTGAATTATTTTGAAATGGTCACGCTGATTTTTTAGCCAGCTGATGCAACAGGAGGAAGTTTCTCTTGTAGGGTCTGTTTCCTGTTTCGAGGCATGTCCACGAACGTCATCTGTGCTCTGAAATCAATTAAAATATGAGTCACAGATGTTAAATTCATTAGTTAAAACACAGAATAGCACATGAGACAGAACACATAACCTTGTGGGCAGTCGTTGCTTCACAGTGAGCACATCTGACATTCTCCCCCTGACGGAGACCTTCTGTGGGCGGCAGGAGAGAACGTCTCTGCTCCGGAGAACCAGCCTTTTGTTGATGTTCAGATCAATAATCCTTTTCAGAAGAATCTGAGTCTTCATTGAATTAAAGAAACGAAAGTAAAATTGACGAATCAAAGACCCTGGTGTATCCTTTAGAGTGCAGAAGATGTTTTGTGATCGTATTAAGCAGCAGTTTCTCTGTTTTACATCCTTATGCAAACAGGAGACGATCTGAATGAACCATGATCGTTTTACTCAGCATAGATGTTAATGTATTGATCAGAAATCATTTGGCAGACAGATATGATTATTGGGAGCTTCTATTATTTTGAGAAAAACTTAAACAATCATACAAAGCAAAGCACTTTTAGTTGTGAAGCAGTCTGTAAGAAGACAGGCTTTAAAAAGGTTGGAGTCGCTGGTCTTCTCTGGCTTTAGTTTCAAAACGACTTGCAGCAATGTCATAATTTTTTGCATATTTGTCCTGCCATCGATGTCAAATCTACCGTTTAAATTATTCAGGTCATTAACAAAGTTTTAACGGCTTCAGGGCTTTCATCCCTTCTACTGGATTTCCCATAAATGTGTTCGGTTCCTCCCAAGCCTCCTCACATTACCAGCCGGGGAATCTGCCCTCTATTTTAATTTTAAAATCAATATTGGCTGTAAAGATTTCCCCTTTAATCCGTCTCCTCCCCTCACACAGTTACTCCACGTTACCAAAGCAGGAAGCAGCCTGCGTTTTCATCGAAACGGCTTGTTTAAGAGTGATGCTGATCTTTCTGCTGTGGCCTTCAAGGTCCTGAGATCGTTTTTCCATCATCAACAAACTAAAAACGTAAATATACAGTTAAACAACGATGGTGTTTATCCCTCCAGTAAAATTCTACAGAGATGCAGAATTTATTCTAACAAACTGGTCCAGAGGAATACAGCAGCATTCAGGATGCTTTTTCCTACAATTAGAGCTTCACATAATGAAAAATGGCAACGATTATCCCCAAACAAGTTCACAGCTTCACATATATTATCATTCATAAATATACTGGAACCAAAACATTGTGGGATCAAACCTGGACTCTTACATTTTAATCCTTTTCTTTGTCTCCTTATATTCAATGTTTTCCGCCTTTTTAAAGCATAGATGGACAAAATAATCAGAAATGCAGAAGTGATGCTCACCTTTACCTGCCTGAAGGTTTCCTTTGGATCATTAGAGCGGCCATGTTTCCAAAGAAGGAAACAGGTCGGATGGAAATGAAAATATGTGCAGAGCAGAGCAGAGCTGTCTGATTCCTCTCTGCTGCTCCTCCTCTGTCTCCCCCCACAGACTCACCTCCTCTGTCTCCCCCTGAGATTCACCTCCACTGTTTCACCCAAAGACTCACCTCCTCTGTCTCTCCCCAACAGACTCACCTCCTCTGTCTCCCCTCACCTCCTCTGTCTCCCCCCACAGACTCACCTCCTCTTTCTCCCCCCACAGACTCACCTCCTCTGTCTCCCCCGATACTGACTTCCTCCGTCTCCCCCTGCAGACTCACCTCTTCTGTCTCCCCCCATACTCACCTCCTTTGTCTCCCCACACAGACTCACCTCCTTTGTCTCCCTCCACAGACTCACCTCTTCTGTCTCCCCCACAGACTCACCTCCTTTGTTTTTTTCCCACAAACTCACCTCCTCTGTCTCCTCCCACAGACTCACCTCCTTTGTTCCTCCTTCCCTCTGCCTTCCACACTTGACCTGTGTCCCCTCTCCTTATCCTTCCTTCCTTCCTTCCTTCCTTCACTCTCATCCTTCCTCTCCTCTTTATCTCCTCCCTTCAACCTCGTCTCTTCTCCTCCGTCCCTTTATTATCACGGCAGCTTTAAAAAAAAACACTCCCCATCTGTGGATCTTGACAGCGTCTCCAAAGACAGCCACCAGCCCCGCAGCGGGATCTGAACCGTGGAGAACCGTCTGACGGGTGTCTGCCAAAAAGTGTGTGACACCCCATGAGTTTTCCATGGGTGCTCTTTGATGGGCTGCACTTGTATGTCACTCATGTGGGAGTGTGTTCGTCTCTCTCTGTTGCGTCAGGTAGAGCGAAGGATCTGTGTGGGTCTTCAAAGAGAATTTTTTTTCAAACAATTGGAAAAAATTTAAATCGATAAAAACGTCTCAGTTTTTGTTTTTCAAACGTAAAGTGATATTCGTCGGACGTTATGCACCGTTCAGTTTATTTCCTGTTGCACTTTCAAACTGTTTTATTGAAACTTAAAGCTTCAGCTTTTAATATTTAGAGTTTTAAATTCAAAAAGCATATAGGAAACATAAAAAATAAATCCATACAGTGCCTTTATTTAATCAGACTAACAGACCAAAACCTAAAAATATTCACTTTTTAATAAAAGAGAAGAAAAAAATCTGAATGTCTTAATATTTAATACATCAAATGAAAAAATAACCAGTGGATCCGAAGTTTTAATAATAAAAGTAATGATTACTTTGCACAACTATACGAGAAGAGAAATAAGGAGACGTTACATCCATATGCGCACACACACACACACACACACACACACACACAGTCTCACACACACACACACACAGACCCTCAGTCAGTCACCCTGTCAACCCTTCAACCAGACTGTCTGAGATCTCTGGTGGAGTCCAGGTTTCTCTCTCTCACACACTCAGACACACACACTGCTGACACACACACTGACACACCCACACACACAGACACACACACACACACACACACACACACGCACACACACACACACACCCATGCAGACCTCCTCACAGTCTCAGGAGGTGCAGTCAGCCTTCCATCAGGGGACGGATGTAGCTGCTGCTACCTAGTTAGGAGATGTTTTGACAGGAGTCAGGGGGCTTCGTCTGCCAAGCAGACAGTGAGGGAGGGTGGGGGATCCTCCAGTCGCCCCCCCTCAGGGGATTTACTGTATCACCTGTCCACATGAGGATGCACTGTGGCCTTTTATCGCCTCATCTTACAGGCTCGATTCAGCGGGCAGTCTGGAAATATTTTTCAAGGCTTATCTCGTGAATAAAAGACTTTTATTTTGTCTTCAGGCTTTTATCTGTCAGAGTGAAAAAAGTGAGGGCCGAAACTAATGATTACTCTTATTATTGATTAATTAACTGAACCGCTAGTCTCAATCAATCATTTTGTGTATAAAGAATATGAGAATAAATGATAAACAGTGTAAAATTGTAGTAATAATTTATACTTTATTGTAATTTTAAATAATAATTTATATATTCTTTTGCCCAACAGTCCAAAACTGTAAAACATTCAGTGAAATGTAATATCTGACAAAGAAAACAACAAGTAATCACCCTTAAAAAGCCTAAAACTACTGCATATTAGTGATATTATACAGTAGTGTTGTTACAAAATGCCAGCTTTGTTTTCCAAATATTGTGGTTTTAGTTCTTAGCTATTTGGTTCTCCAGGTTTTGCAAAGGATAAAGACTCTTGAAACAACATTTCTTGGCTGAATTTGAATTCAGAAATTCTCCTGCAACTGAACAAAAACACCTGACACCTGCAGCAGCCGCACTGTTGCTGCCGTTTTGCTGAGAACTTGTCGGTGCAGCCTTCTCGAGCAGCCTCGCTGTCCAACCAACACAACCTCACAGGAGACAGACGGTAACGAATCCTGAGCTTTTCCACTTTGCCACACCATCTTCTGTTCGCTTCTTGAACGAATCCCCCTCCTGACTCCCCACATTCCACAGAATTTCCACCTGTGAACAGGCCCGGCGGTCGGCACAATGAGGAGTTCAAGCTGCATCGAGTTGAAAGCCAGGAAAAAGGTGGGAAGGGTGATTGAGTTAAGGGGGAAAAAAGCCAGAAACAGGAAGTGTCTGTGCCCTGCCGGTGCTATGGGTGTTTCATGGTGGGCCTCCTGTGAAACGTTTGTCTGAAGGAATCGGCAGGATGGTCTTTATGTGCGTCGGCGGTGCCGGGTGGCGTTTTCAGCTGCAGCTGGTTCTGTGGGATCTGTTGGTGGAGGACAGGGGAGGAGGGTACCCAGGATTTCCTTTAAGATGACTGCAGGACTCTGGAGATTTCAGCGAACAGATGTGAAGTTTAACGGCTCTAACATCTGTTCCACCAGGAGAGTTTAACTATAAATGTTCGGAGTGAGAAAGTCATATTAGTCCTACAGATTTTGTAAGAGTTAAGCTGCTGAAAAGGCATAAATAATCTTTGTGGTGGAGCCAAACCACATTATGTAGCTTTGAATGACCACATTTTTCTCAAGTTAATTGAAAATAACCAAATAAAAAGACTACAGAGTGAGAAGGAAGAAGCCCTGTTTTAATCTGGGGAAGGAAAATGCAGCTTATACATTCTCGCTCTGGCAGCCGTACTTTCCCACATGTGTTTATTTAAGCTGATCGACTCTCTGAAAGCAAAAGTAATCACTGAAAAAAAAAATCACTGGAGCTTCAGTCCTACTTCCCTTCAGTAACCACACTTTAGCTCTGCGTATCCTGTTGCTGTGTTTGGGTCTGCTCAGTGAGCTCTGACTTACATCCACTGATCATCTCCAAAAAAAGGTTTTACCACATATTTCTGGATGTGTGACGGATGGAAATGATGTTAGAGGATCGTTTAGAAACACACAAGTGAACTGTTATTATTGTTGATCTCATCATAGTTAAATGTGTTTTGTTTTGGAGGAACAAACACTGAAATGTAGCTGGAAAAAATATGCTCAAACTCAAATAGACAAATTGGATTCAACTGCATAAGTTTCATGGAAAAGTATTTTTAGTTTTTTATCAACACAACAATCCCTCGCATGTATGTTTTTGGTGTGAACACCCACAAACAGTCAAAGTCCACGGCGATAAAAGCTCAAGGTCTCAACAGTCAAAGAGAAAAATCTGCTCAGCCTTTCAAAATGATAAAGCAAAAAAAAATGAATCTAAAGGAATTCACGTGTTGTCATCTTAGTTTTGGACAAGTAACTTGAGAGAATTGGTTACTTACAAAACAAAAAACTACCATTTGGTGTTTCCACAGACTGAAATTTTTTCTTTGGTGGTCTGGAAAACATGTCCTTGCCTCCAGATGCTACTTTATATTGAATATTTCATGAAGTCAGTGTGTAGAGTCCCAGTTTTTAATGAATGCATGCTGAACCCGTGCTGCTCTTTCTCCATTCCCAGGAGGAATTTGTGTGGAGAAACAAATGTTTTGCTCCGGTTTTTTTTTTCGGTAACTGAAATGCTTTACAGATAAAAGCAGACATGAGTCGCCGTTTACTAATTTGACATTTTTTACGTCTCTTGTCGGGACTAAACAAACAAAATGTTCATCAAGTATGCAGTTTATGTACCATCTTGAAATATAATCACGTAAATATCTCCCCTTTAAAGATGGCTTCACTTAACATATTGTAATAATAACACATCTGATGTCATCTTGTTGATAAAAACATGTTATATAGCAAACGTGTGTCAAACTCAAGGCCCGCAGGCCTTCTCCGGCCCGTCCCGTCATTTTGTGTGGCCCGCAGGAGCTTAAAAAGGGGTAATGTCATTCATATAAAAAAAATCTATACTGTTTTAAAGCGTGCATTGACCACAAACTGCATCTCCCACAATGCACATCGATTTGTTACCTGCGAAGTCACGGCAATTCCAGTGTTTCCACTTTAGTGTCTGTGGAGATTCTCAGTCATCCAGGTCATGATTATCTTGAAGAGTCATTAAGACAAGGCAACTGGACTCTG
>JAQMCX010000010.1:222987-252168 GCA_029814765.1 Acanthurus leucopareius | reverse complement strand
TTATATCTTTAGTTTTAGAGACCAAGTTCACTATAAATCACCCACACACAAACACACACACACACACACACACACACACACACACACACACACACACACACACACACTCGCTCAAACCCCGAGGCAGTAATCAGGGAAATGTTCTAGCAAATTTGTTGTGCAATAGCAGCCCCAAAGGAGGCTGAGTAATGATGCACTACAACAAGTACACACAAACACACTCTCACACACACAGGGTTTCATTGTGTGTGTGTGTGTGTGTGTGTGTGTGTGTGGTTGTGTTGTTGTTCACACTGATTCAAACAGACTTTAAAGGAGAGAAGCTCCGTCCTGGTTCTTCGTACAGACAGAAGCATCGTGTTCGAATCTGCAGCAAAACAGCAAGAACAGACGAGACTCCGAGTCCCAGACCAGAGTGTGTGTGTGTTTGTGTGTGTGTGTGTGTGTGTTTTTGTGTGTGTGTGTGTTTGTGTGTGTTTATGTTTTTGTGTGTTTGTGTGTGTGTGTGTTTGTGTCTGCAGAGGAGAAACCACAGTGATGATGAAAAACATGGAGACTGAACCTGCATCAGTGACACAGAGGAGAAATCAGCGTTTCACCTGAAAGTGACGTGACTCAACAGAACCGGATCTTTGAGCCGAACAGGATCTTTTCCAACATGATCAGCTGTTTTTGTGCCCAAAGGAGTCGAATCTGATGAACAGAAACGTGAACTTTCAGTAGAAGAAAGTGAGGAGAGGTGACGTGTGAGCAGCTCGGTGGGCTGCAGATGTTTCTCCTGCCGATCTGGTTGATTCTCTGCAGGTCAGAGTGGAATAATGTTCATCATCCTTTTGTTGTGTTTCATGGACTTGAATCCAGAGAGCCTGGAGTTAACATAAACAAGACCAGCTTAGCATATGAATGAGAGGAGTGTCATGCAGGAAGGAGGCCGAGCCCACTGAGTATAAAACAGTTGTCATGTTCTTCGTGTGTCAGATCTCCATCTGATGTAACTGCATGTTGTTGTGGTGAAACTGTGCAGGTCTCTTTGCTGAAAGTAAAAAAGTCTGAAAGCCTGAAAGTCGTCTGTGTTCAGGTTCAAGGGAATTTTCACACAGACTGACGACTCCATCAAACCAGTGTGCTTTGTTCCTCTGGTGCCCTCTGCTCTGCAGCGCCCCCTGGCTTTGTTTGTGTTGTTTTGTTTGTTTGTGTTGTTTGTGTTGTGTTGTGTTGTTTGTTTGTGTTGTTTGTTTGTGTTTTTTGTGTTTTTTGTGTTGTTTGTGTTGTTTGTTTGTGTGTCTGTTCCTCACAGCGATGGACGTGAGCATTGAAAACACACACTGACAGTCAGACTGCACTGCAGCCTTTCCAGCCTATCAGAGATCTGAAACAGCAAAACACACAGCATAGGCCACGCAAACAAATGTACACATGCACACACACACACACACACACACACACAAACACACACACACACACACACACAAACACACACACATACACACACACACACACACACAGACACACACACACACACACAGACACACACACACACACACACACCTGGGATCTGATGGGAGGAGATCTCAGTTCAACACTATCACTCTGCTGTCCTCAGGCCTGCTTCCAATCAGACCCAGCTGCTGATAAACTGGCTGCGATCCCACGAACACACTCACACACACTCACACACACTCACACACACTCACACACACTCACACACACACTCACACACACTCACACACACTCACCCTGTTAACACAGCCGAGGCCTTGCTGCAGGCGTTCACACACACACACACACACACACACACACACACGGAGCAGCCCTTTCCTTTAAAACACACGGTGATGGTTGCAGGATTTGCAGATCGACTCAGATAGACGCCGACGCCGCCACCTCGCCACCTCGCCACCTCGCCACCTCGCCGCCTCGCCGCCTCGCCGGCTCCGCTGTCGTCCTGCTGCCGCTGCTGCTAAAGGCGGCGGTGATGGAGGGGTTGACGGATGCTCTGAGGGATGAAGAAAGCTGGTGGAGGGAGATAGAGGAGGCTCTGGGTGGAGCGGGGGATGATGGAGAGCTGGAGGGTGGGAGGATGTTGGAGGACTTCCTGTGTGCAGCATGGATGTATGGAGGAGGGAGCTTCATGCCTCCTCTGTGTTTGCAGAATCAGGCGTGAAAAGTGTTTCATGTCTCCATCATGTTTGCTCCATAATGAGCAGAATCAAAGGGCTGCAGACTGGAGGCCTGATGCAAACATCCTCCATCACATCAGGACCCAGTGAGCGTGCTTCTCATCAGCCGTGTCAGCAGCTTTATCTGCAGATCCTCCACTTTGATCTGAAGCATCTCAGCAAACATCAGATGGATCAGGAATCAGTGAGACGCTCATGTTTCCCTGAAGACACTCAGACGCCTCGACATCACACCCGTTAGAGACGTCTCCAAGAGAAACAGCTTCTCTTCCATGGAACACACCTCCACCCAGGATCTCACCAAACGCAGAGCATCTCCTCCGTCATCTTCTCACGGAGCTGCAGGTCTCATGTTTTCACTCGTTCATCAGATTCACTCATCTTCTGCTGGTGGAAACTTTCAGAGGCTTCGGCTCGTTTCCATGTTCCTCTGAAGCTTTAAGGACACCAAACACTGTCAGACGCACTGATGGAGGACGGACATGCAGCTGTAAACACCTGGTGGACAGAGCAGAGGGATGAGTCATGTGACACAGTGTGTGTGTGTGTGTGTGTGTGTGTGTGTGAGAGAGAGAGAGAGAGACAGGCTTGATAAGATGTTGTGTTTGATGTTTTCTTTCCATCTGTCTAACGATTAATATGTGCTGAGAGATTATGAGTGTTGGTACATGTTGAATCTTCTCGTGTTCCTGCTGTCTGTCTCGTATGAAATGTGTCCTGGAGCCTGTGGCTGTGTTTGTGTTTCTGTAACTCAGTCTAATGTGCTGTAATGTATCTCAAAGAGTGATGTTTGGGTGTGTGTGTGTGTGTGTGTGTGTGTTTTTTTTTCCCAGCGTGTGTGTAAGTTGGTGTACGCCTGTCTGATTATGTCAGATTCATTGTAATAGCCTTGTGACAGTAATGATAGCAGATTATATACATTATATACATCCGACTGTGGGATCAGGTCATAGCTAATCAGTCTCAGACCACACACACACACACACACACACACACACACAAACACACATGGCCTCAGAATGAACAGATCATCTTACCCTCTTAAACAAATCTGACATGATTGCTCTTCTCTTCTTTCATGTAATTCCCTTTAACTCCAGTGTGAAGCTTCTGTGCATTTGTCTTAAAATCTAAATTTGTTCAAGTTTTAAACATTTTAATGTTTTATTTATTGTTCTAAGCTTCTTGGTTTCCATTCATTTTTCTACACTATCTGAAAATCTGTTTGCAGACTGTTGAAACTCGCTGGGTTTATGTATCCTGTCAGTGAACACAGAGTTTGTAGAAATAATTGCCAAAGTTACATGAACATTTGAGCCGAGTGCAGCCTTTAAAATCAACCTGCAAACTTCATTATCATGCAGCAATAAAGGAAAAATGAAAAAGGGTAATTATAATCAAATACAAATAAGCAAAACTGTGATGCTTGCATGCAAAAATGGTCAGAAAAGTAAAGCATACATGTGCAAACACTGGTTTGTAATTAAATTCTGCCATCACTTCAGGCACAAATGTCTGCAGTGAAATGTTATTCACAGTAATTATTGTGTTTTCCTAAGCAGTTTGTAATTACTCTCTCACACTCCCAAACACCCTGCAGACCTGGTTCCTGGTGCACGTCGTCAGCTTGCACTTACCATATGTATACAACATTAAATTCATTATCTTCTGTTGCTCCACCATCATACTCTAATCCACTGTTATCGACATAAATCCCATCCTTGATAAATATTGCAGGCAGCTTTGCTGAAAGATTAATGAACAAGCGTCTCGCTCCGGCGGTCAGAGGCAACATCCTGTGGCCACATCCCTTTACTTTTCCTCTAATTCCATTAAGAAACGGTTCTGTTTGGATAAACCCTGCTGTTGTGTCTCACAAACACTATTGTTTGACTTAGAGCATACCATCAATGTGAAGTCAGAGGCTGAGACGGAGTAAATATGGCGTTTAGGAGATCACAGGCTCGCTGGGATTCCAGTGAGGGGGTGAACTTCTTCATGAAAGCCCGTCCTGATCGTTCGTGGAGACTTGATTAATGGCTACAGCATTCCTTAAAAAACAGCTTTCATTTTAGATAAAGGTCAGTTCCGTTCTGGGCGAGACCCTTTTCCTAAACAAGGAACCGCGAGTGAAAATAAACCGCTGCCATTTTAAAAAAAGTGATGGCGGATGAAGGGTCCTCGTATTCATCACCCACCAGCGCCCATTGATCTCCGAGCCAAAGCTGTGCCATAACGGGAGACCAAAGGTTGGCTGCAACAGCTGCAGCAGGCGTTTGTGCTCGCTGGTGTGTGTCTGCATGCATGCATGCATGTGTGTCACACCCTCATGTCTATCTGCCCCCCCCACTACAACCTGTCACCAAGTCTCTCTTTTTTCTTTTTTCTCCCTCGATCACTCTGTCACCTTTTCCCCCTTTCTTTTTTTATCATCTGTCATGCTTCGCCGTGTGCATGCAGAGAATACAGAACAGTATACATCCCTCTGTATTAACCACACATGTACATGCCCCCCCCCCTTGGCACGGCAACAGACAGCGAGAGTGATCTGGTTTGCATTTCTCAGCGGGGAGGCAGACCGGCTCTGGCCTCTTTGTCAACATATGAAATGAAATCAGATGCCGGGGATGCCTGTCTCTGAAAATTGGAATCATTCAACCGTGCTGAAGAATAAACCCAGGCTATATTCTCCTATCTCACTGATCGAGGAGCGTATCCATTCCCAATTGCATTCAATCTCTGTTGAATAAAAACAAAGGTCTTTTCTATTCTCATTAAGGATTTTTTTTTTCTCCCCTTCCCACTCAAATCCAAACAGAAGAGTAATACGATTTCTTCACAGCTGGCTGATAAACCTGCTAATTATGCATGGCTCTGAGTCAAAAGCCCATTGATGTATTTCTGTCTTCTTCTCCTTCTTCTTCTTCTTCTTCTTCTTCTTCTTCTTCTTCTCTGCCTGCTCTGGTTTTGCCTTGCCCTCGAGATAAATGGGTGGAGCTGTAGGGCTCACACACGTAAACACAAAGGCAGGGCCGCCACCGCCGCCGCCGCCACAAAGAGGCCAGCCATGCAGAAACGAGAAATAATGTCACACATCTGGACCCCCCTCCCACACACACACACACACACACACAAAATATGCACACACACATCTTTTAAAAGGGTGATGCAGCCCCTCAGAAGCATGACAACCAAACATGCCTTAAAGACACTGGTGTCAGGTGTCAGACATCAGCCCGGGCGAATCCACTGCAGACAAGATGGTCGCCTCATTTTGCTAAAGGTCTACTGTTGCTGTCTGTCAGATCCAATGGCTGTTTCTGTCTGTCTCGAAATGGGCCTAATGGGCTGCGAGGAGGCTTTGACATGGTTAGGTGTCCCTCCATGCTGTCGCTGTGGGCTGCTACTTGCCCACAGGCAGTTTGTGCGGCTGTAATGGTGCCTCATTTTCATTGATGGTGATGTCTTGGCTACCATGCAGCTGATGGGATGAAATTTTTGTGCAAGAATCCAAACATTAGTCCTTCTACGAAGAGAAAATGGGTTCTGAACAAACATTTTTTTATCGCTGGTGGTGTTTTTCCCAGCAGGTCAGGTCACAGTTTGTGGCTAAAAGGGTTCAAGTTGTGTGTCATGTCGAAATGAAGCGTTTGTGTTTGAGAGAGAAAGAACATGACAGAATTTGTTGGCATGTATCGTGTGACTGCCTTTAACTGCATCAGCTGAAAGTCTGTGTCACAAACCAGTCGCATAAAAAAGCTTCACAACTGTAAAATATTGACCTTTCTTAACTATTAATCATATTCCAGTTGAGGTATAAACATTAATAGTTATGGTGCGAACAGGAATCGCTAGAAGCTAATGCTACGTGACTTTTCGGGTCGCAGATTTGTGGATGTAATTTAAAAAATAAAGCTGAATAAAACAGGAGTTTTATGGAATAGCCCACAGCTAACTCCCTGACCTGCATGGCAACAATGCACTTTTCTATTTTCATCTCCCAATTTAGAGTGTTTTCCTTCCAAATGGAAATGGGAAAAAAAGGAACAACAAATCCCATAAAAACTAACCTTTCTCAGGTGCACACTATCAGTCTCTAGAACACTGACATGTATGTGAAGGTATGAATATCTACTGTGGTTTAAAAATCTGTGGACAACCGAGAAAAACAATCAAAAGAGTTGTTTGACAAATTAAAGTCATATATGTTATTTAGGAACCATAAGAAACGAAAGGTCATTTCTCATTTTCCTGTTCTTTTTGTTCTCTCCTCGCCAGGCAACCCAGGAAGAACCCCAGCTCCATCTCCCAGGACTCGTGGGATAAGGTCTACCCGCCTGGCGAGGGCTTCCAGACGGCGAAGGACAATCCCAGGTACTCCAGCTACCAGGGCTCCAGGAACGGCTACCCAGGCAGCGGAGGGGTCAACGCCCGAGTCCTGCTGGAGGCCCAGGAGCTCCTGAGGCAGGAACAGAGGCGCCGGGAGCAGGAAGCCAAAGGGAAGTTAATGCAGGAGAGCTCGGCCAACAGCAGCTACGAGGGCTACTCCACAGGGCATCTGAAGGACCCGGCCTCCCCCAAAGGTCCGTACCGCCAAGACGTGCCGCCTTCGCCTTCGCAGCTAGCGAGGCTCAACAGGTTGGGGTCAGAGAAAGGAAGGCTTTTTTATTCTTGAGAAGTTTGGACTGATGAACGAACGAACGAACTCACGGGGGATTTCCTCACAGGAACGGCAAAGGTGGACGCTACAGATCGTGACAAAAGGGACAACCTAGAGGTCTTATAGCTTAGCGGTGATCTTAGAGGTAAACAGTTGTGAAGTATACTCAGTATGTGGGTGTTTGTGCTCATCCCTCACTGTGCCGGTGACCTATACCAGTAGTCAGTCCCTCCTACGGACACGAGACGCTCAGTGCCTTCTCTGCATCCACGGACACGACGCTTGTTCACAGTCGTCCAGGACTCTGATTCATTGAGATCTGGCACCGTTATGTGCTGACAATCAAATGGGCAGACAGGCAATTGAGTGGGCGTTTGATGCCCAAGGGCGGGGGGGAGGTGGAAGATTTCTGTGTGGGTTTGTGTGTGTGTGTGTGTGTGGGCATGTGACAAGGTACATGTTCCAGGATCAAGTGTGTGTGTGTGTGTGTGTGTGTCTGTGTGTCGTGGGTGACTCTTCCCATCGGTCACAAACCACCTTCACATCACTACAGTTAACATCCGACCCCTGCCTGCCGACGCTGCCGGTGTGTTTTTTTTTTCCTCCGCACTCTGTTTTCTCGACTTTCGGTGTTTTCTCCTCAGCGATCGAGCGCTCCCACTCGAGTTCTCCCCGGGGAGCGCAGGAGAACAAGGCAAAAGAGTATGAAAGAAGCAGGGCACAGTGTGTGTGTTATTAATAAAAAAAAAAAATAGAAAGAAAGAGAAAGAAAAAGAAAGCTCCTCTCATAAATGATTCATATCGTGTGTTATCTCCATGGAGGAGACCCAGGCAGAGTGGGTAGACAGCTCTGATCCTCTGCCTGGCCCCCCTGCACTGCTCTGGGCTTGAGTCCCTGGCCCGCCTGCCTATCTGTCTGGAGCTCTGCCTCCCGTCCTCCTGCCGTCGTCGTCGTCGTCATTCTCTTCGCCTTTTTTGTTCATTACCTTCCTTTCTTCTACCTCAGCATCCTCCCTCCCTCCCTTCTCCGCCTTCATCCTCCGCCCCCCCCTCCACGCTCATCTCCCAGTGTCACCTTCCTCTCATCTCACCCCTCCCCTTTCCATAGCTCTTCCTCCTGCTACCCACTGTACCACCCTCCTCCTCCTCCTCCTCCTCCTCCTTCTCGTCTCCCGAGTCAGGCTCTGCACTGAATTTTTCATCACAAGCCACCTGCTGCCAGCCCGAGCCAAATAACGCCGCCACCAAAGGCACCGACAGAGGGCCCGGCTTCTGACATAAAGAGAGGAATAAAAGCAAAAAGCAAAAAGCAAAAAAAAAAAAGAGCTAGAATAAAGATGGTAGAGAGACAATGAGCCTCGCTGTGTGAGTTTAACACAAGCTTTTTTACCCGTTTTCAATAAAAAAGGCAAAACTTTCCTCAAAGTTGATCTCTTTCAATTTGCTGTAATTGCTTTCAGCGTTTTGACCCTTTTAGGCCGACTCTTCTTCTTCTCCAGAATTTTTTTATTTTGTGAAAGTGCTTCTTTGAACTGCTTTCTTCCAAAGATGTAGTTTATAGGATATGAAAATATATCAGCGGTCACACGAGGCGATGCTAGCCATCATGCTAGCCCGGTGACTTGCTCCTTTTTGACCCGGACGTGTTTTTATTCCAGTCAAATTCTGCAGCCCTAATGAACATTTTTCCACCTGGAGAGGTGGAGTAATCACTGAAACCAGCTGCTGGAGTTGTGGGTCTGAAAAAAGACCCTCGGACGTTGATGACACATGCTAGAATCACTGCCGCGGCCCACCAGCCCACCACTGTAATCGTTGCAGTAGGTGGCAACTGATCCTCTTCGTCTGAATCACCAGTCTTTGACATCACTTGCGTATCTGACACGGTCGTCTCCGCCTGCGAGCGAACGAAGCAGCTAAAGTCAAACTTTAAACAAAAAAGGGAAATACAAAAACAAAACAAAGAAAAAAGAAAAAGTGTTCCCATCGTTGAGCTGTGGAAAACAAACAGGTGGTATGTAATTATCTTTCCCTCCTACACGTTCGGTGTGTTCAGAGTGAAGCTGCACGACATACATCATCTCCTGCTGGTTAATGAAGACCCTTGTTGGGGGAAAACACACACACACACACACACACATAACAAATAATGAACGAAAAGCAGGAATAATATGAAGAAAACCGGACTTTTTATTCCAGTGTACACATCTGTACTTTAACCTGAGGAAAGTTCACCATGTGACTCTGTTGTAAGCTAACTAAAACGTCCCTTCTGCATATTGTATGTACGTGAGAGTGACAACACAAACACACTCCGGGTGTTGTCGGTGTGTTGTTAAATCCAAGCTACAGTGAGGCTGATGAAACTGTTACCAAATAAGATCCGAACTTTGCAGGTGAAGTTAAAAAATGTCCACTCTGAGCGTTACTTTTTAAGTTTTAAAAAGTGGAAAAGTGTTTGGATGTAGCGGCCGGCGCCTCCTGCTGTGAACACGTGTGCACATCAGCACATTTAGAAGGATGTATTTGACCTGTGCTCCAAACCTCATGGACTCTGCTGCTCAGCTGTCCGGTTACGGTGGGGGGGGGGTCTGATATCGATAATAAGTGCCTGAGAAAATATAATATTTTACACAAAAACGGGGACGTCATGTGATTTGTTTGTCAGTTTGACACTACAGCACACAAACTGCAGTGTGTGTGTTTTTTTTAACAATTTTTAATATCATCATACTAAGATGTGTCATTTTTTTTTGGGTACTCCTTCCTGAACCTCTTTTTTTTTTTATTTTATTTTATTTTATTTACAAGAGCCAACACTTACGAGCAGTTATCAGTGTATTTGTATCCCGTCTGACATTGCCTTCAACCATGCTGTACCATGACGTGTTTTTAAAGTATCAAGAAAAATGGAAGCTAATAGAAGCTGATGTGTAATTGTTTTGTTTTGTTGTTGTTTTTTTTTCCAGAAATCTTTTACATGATATATTAAGAAATGTATGCAGCCACTTTTTTTCCTGTACATATCAAATTTAGAATAAAGCGGAAGGCTGTTCCATCCTGTTTACAAGCTCGCCTGCGTCCGTCTGTCCCGCCTCGTCTTTCCTCGCTTCTCGGCTTTTTGATCAAATGGGTCTTCAGTTAAGCAGGAGGAACCTCATTCTGCTGTCAAATGTCAAATGTGTCCGGCCTGCTCTGCTGATGTCTTCTTCTGAGGCCGTCGGAGAGGTCGACGAATGCAAAAGAGATAACGGACGATGTGAAACCTCATTAAATCCTGCGGGGGAAATCCTGCAGCAGCTGATTGTCAACGTTTGGCTTCTCTGCAAAAAACAAAAACTGAGGTAATCTCTCTAAACACTGTTGTGTTTCCTGTTATTAAGCCCAACCTCATTCCCATTGTGTCTCACGTGGGGGGGGGCGGGGATCAGTTGAGCAGCTCCCTGCTACTGTTTTTGCTCTGAAGGTCAAAGGTGACGTCCTATCCAAATACTACACATGCAGCTCCTGGAGACGACCAGCCGTGTGTGTGTGTGTGTTGGAAAAAAGAGATAAGAGAACAGAGGAAGAAGAGGTGGAGGCAGAGAAATCCCTTCGCCTCATCCTGCGCTTTCATCCTTCACGGCAGTCTGTTCTTTTTATTGACTGTATGTTGTTGTTGTGTGTGAATGAGATTCAGCCCGAGTTGTTCCTGAACCGAACTGTGTCACGGCTGCAGGATTCAGACTGCAGGAGGGATTTCATTTAAAAAAAAAACATGTGGCTCTACGGAATTTTGGACTGTAAATAGTCAAAAATGTGCAAAGTATTTCCTTTAAGGTTGCACAGAGGAAACCCACATGCACACACACCCACACACACACAGACACACACCAGGGTTTTGCATTAGTGAGGACATTTGGCACTCACAAGTGTGGATTTACAAGAACACAGGATGCAGCCTCAGCTGTCTCCGTCCACACTCGTATTCAAACGCTGCTGAAATGCGAAACATGCGCAGTGTTTCACGGGTTTACTGCAGTTCAGGTGAGGCCGGTCAAGACGTTAGTGTGGGAGAAACAGGTGTGCACCGGCGCCATCTCTTATGGCTCTTTAAGTCACACACTGCACATGTAAACATCACCGTAAACTTTTATTCTGCTGACTTTTGATCTAAGTTTGGTTAAAATTCAATTTATTGGCCTTTTTATCACAAATTTTCTTTCCTCTGATACAATCGTGATGCTCTATATTAGGTGTATTATGTTGCTCCTGTTGCATGTGATTAATGATCAGGTTTTGTTTTCTCCTTCAATGTGATGATCAATGAAATAATCAGTGTGCATTTGGGCAAATTTCAAGTCCGTGCACACAACAGAAGTTCCTTTAACCAAACAGATGTGTTTTCTGGCTCCGTGTGAGTCACACAACCCCAGTTCTTGTTTAATTGGTGATTAAGAATTTCACTGGAGTACATGAAGTCCCATTACATTGTTCAAAAAAAACTCACTGATGGTCCTTTTTGGAAAGAAATCTTTGATCTCTTACCAATAATTGGTGATTTCTCCTCTTTTAACCTTCGCCTGCTTCAGTTTTCTGCCAAAAAGCTGCACAATGAGATCCAACGAACATCCATTAAAGACGCGAATGGCAGCTCTCCAGTGCGAGAATTAACCTCAATTAAATCATGTCTTTGCTGACGGTAAACATCAGGTCAGTGTGTTCTGGCATAAAAGCTGTCAGCGCAGCATCACACTCATGACACTTGGCCGGGTTTTCATAATGTTTGTGAGAAAATAGAAATAGTCTATAAATGTGGGCGTCGCTTTGCATTTAGAGGATCTTAAACAAACTAAATACAAGATAAAACATCTTTAGAAAGTCTGTATTTATGGAGTCTAAACTGTGCTTCATTTTGGCTCTTTGAAACTAAATTAATGAAAGTTGATGTTAAAAAAAAGGTCATTTTAAAACTAAATTGTCATTTGAATGATGTCATTATAATTTAAAGTACATAAAAGTCCGTGATTATGATTTTATTTTGTCTTTAATCACAAAACTTATTTTAAATTCTTATTTGATCGCACAGTTAATCTGTTGTACTTTTCATTTCAGTAATTTAGAAACATGTCACCTGAAAATTACATTAATTTCAACCAAACTAGCAGCAGCTTGAGCTCTGATTGGCCAGCTGGCAAAACGAAATGATGCAATTATGCTTTTTCTTTGTTTTTCATTTTGAATTTTCAATGCATAATTTAAATATTACTGTAAATAATTAATTTATTGCTTTTTAATTATTTGAGTTTAATTAGGAACTGAAAAAGTCTTTATTATATCGGTAACAAACTTTAGATACTTTGCCTTTCTTTACTGCAGTTCTGTAACATTTTTTAATTTAATGCACTTTATCAAACTTGCAGAGCAGCACACACACACACACACACACACACACACACAAACAAAGCAGGAGCGGCGACATCCTGCTCTGGAGGCCAGTAAACTTTACCTTCTGCATTATTCTCTCCTTTAGCGGCGCCGCAGCGTTTAATGCGCTCCACATCACCCCCAGAGCAATGTCACGGATCATTTCAACCGCGGCCCTTTCTGTCAACAGAGAGCCACAACAAGAGGCTGCTAAACCTTTTATTTTACAGCCGCCGCCGCCGCCACCACCGTCCGTGCACCGTGTCGCCATTAACGCAGCCTATTATTTTGTTTAATGTCACGCTTTACCTCGCGCAGCGGGCGGTTTAACTGTCGAGCTGACTGAGAGGTCGGACCAGCGCCTGTTTAGAGGTGACACCTGTTTCTGCTCACTTAGAGGGTTTTTCTTTTTTTTTCCTTTAGCGTTCATGTGAAGGATGGAGAGTTTACAGATGACACCATCCCTCTGGAATCTGGAGAGGAAGCTGGATAAGTTGCAAAAAGCAGGGGAGACACGAGGCCATAAATCAAGATGGTAGTCAAAGGAAACTGAGGAAGTCCTCCGGATTTTACCTCCTTTCCACTTTTCGGACATCTGGAAAGAGCCTTTTTTTTAAACTGCAGTATCTTGAAGGTTTTGACCCACACAAGCTCAACAATCTCATAAACACATGTTGTTTTGCATTTAACATATAGTAAAAAAACTACCCATGAGTCTTTGCAGCTGTAAATGTGCAGATTTAGGATCCATGCAACTTTGCAAATTCAAGAAAAGCTTCAAATCACAGTGACTTTTTTAAAAACTGTTCAAGAACGAGTCATTTACTGAGATTATAAAGCAGACTTGTGGTCAGTTATGATCTTTTAAGCACAAAACCATTAAAAAGTTGTTGTTTTTTTTAACTTAATGTGGAAACAATCTTATTTCTGCTCAAATCCAGACCTGAAATGAGTGATTTTCCTGCTGGTCGTGTGGGGTACTGCAGTTTGAGACTTTTTGATCGATGTGATAGAAATAATCAATTAAAGATGTGAGGGATTAACAGCAGAACACTGTCATACTTTTCTTCCCTGTAGTTTAAAGTCAAATCATTTCAGCCACAGTTCTGTCTTTCACTGCAGCAGCACACACACACACACACACACACACACGACACAACACACACTCTGAAGCTTTGTTTGGCTCTGTTTTCCAACCCACTGTTTAGTCCACTGAATAAAACATGTCGCTTAGCTTTTGTCTCCTCCACGACTGCCATGATGTCGTCTTCCAAGAACTTTATTTCCTCTTTTTTTTGTCCCTGGCTTCAACTTGCTAAACCTTTATTTGTGCCGGCGTTTTATGTGGAGAAACTTGCAGACAGGTGCCATCAATTTAAGCTGATAAGAGAGTTTCAAATGGGATTCTAAGACAAGTTTAAAGTTTGAATATAAATCTGAGAACATTTTCTGCTGTCACTGCATCCTGCATCATTACGTCTCCAAGACTAACTGCTGCAGATCTATGAAATCTGGTGCAAGCAGGTCACATTCCTTTAGTTATTTACCTTCACTTTTAAACCTCCTCAGATCTCTAAATTATTAAAAATGTTTAATCTGGCAGCTATTTGGTTTTTCAGCAGGATGTTTGAGCTGTTTTTCTTCATGAAACGGAGCTCTGGTGGTGAATTTGATGCAACAAAGCAACTTTTCTGCAGAGAAAAGGGAAGCTAGAAGCAGATTTCACTTTTCACTACATTATATGAGGTATAGCTTTTAATATGGGCCCTCTGTGTGCTCAAATTTAGGAGGAAACTCTGTGGTGATGATGGTATAAAGCTCAGAGTCTGGAGATAAAAAAACACAAGTAGCTTCAATGATACAAACAGATCAGAGAAGAAAAGTTAACGGTTATCAGGGTGGTCAAGTCCGTAATAATAAATATATCCCGGCACAATCTTCAACACAAAAAAACTGAACTAATCCCAGAAGAAACATAACAACACGAATAAACTCTGCATCAGCAAACACATGCAGACCTCCACAGAGCGAGCAGCATCACCAGCTCACACAGAAGAAAAAACAGCTTCCAGGAGCCGCAAATCCTCCCAGCTTTCACTCCGACGGGATCCTGTCCGACTTCCCTCCGTCAAATGCTCCATGAAACGACTCCAGCGCGCCCCGCTCTCCTCCGCTTAGCCCCACTTAGCCATGAAACCACCTTCCTGGACCCGGTGCCTCCTGCATCCGGACGCTGAGCCGACAGATGCTGGCAGGTTCCCCAGTTCCCCTCCGAGAGGCCGAGCGGCTCATCTGTGTCGCATCCTGCTAAAACTCTGGTCTGACAGGAATGAGAAACACGCGAGTCAGATAAATGTTATGTTTTCAATTAAAGGATGGAAGAATGTTCTCATACAAAGCTACTAAATGACAACCGTTCAGCTCTGGTTTCTGCTGAGGAGGGAAACATTTCATCCTCATTTTAATTTATGTTTTAAGCCAAAAAGTTAGCAAACTCTGAGTGTTTATGATGGCAAATATGCAGCAAAGTTTCATAAACTGAATATGTTGTTTCAATATTATCTTGTTAATCATTAATGGACAGAGAGCAAAGAGGCTGTGAAGATGTTGCAGATCATTATTTAAAAAAACAGCTTGTAACTGCAGCTGAAGAGTGTTAAAGATTCTTAAACTCATCTGACTTTTACACATCTTGGTGGTGTTGTGGGATAAAATTTTAAAAAATTAAATTTACAACATCAGATTCATAATAAATGGTTTGTTTTACTTTGTGTGTTAAAGGGGAATTAAGCTCATCATCACACCTGTTGTCCTGATCACCTGATGAAGACACAACAGGTGTTTTCTGCTGTACTGAACACAGGTGAAGATGTTATGTGGGTCAAAACTTTGCATTGTTTTTCTAAAAATATGGATTTTAATACATTTCTCATACATATGCCAGGGCGAGAGTCACCACAGCTGCTGTTCATCTGCAGATGAGGAAACGTTTTGCAGCCCACAGGAGGTGAGTGTTTCAGAGTTAAAAGTCACATTTCGGGAGGATTGTCGGTGCAATGCCACGGTTTTTCTTTTTTGGAAGTGAACTCACTATTTGCAGGTCGTCTGCGTTCCAGTTTTAAAAAGCTCAGCTGCATTGAAAGTTACATGCAGCTCACGTGTAGAGCGTGCTGCATTGGTGAAACTTGCCGTTTAATGAATTTTTCTTGATAATGATGTTGTTGGTTCAGGCTTTTTCAGAATGGATGACATTGCAGCTTTTGCAGTTGCACCACCTGCATGATGATTGCCTGAGTTTGACTTGATTACTTGTAATGGCTAAGAAGCAGAACACGGAAAACGCTGAAACATTAAAGCTCCTCGGTGCTTTGAAACAGAAGACCACACAGTGCATCCGACTGTTTACGCGTGACTTACGGCTCTGTTTGCATTGCTGGTTAAGCTCAGACGGGAAACACGTGAACTCTGCTGAACTGAAGTGTTTTGTTTGGATTTAAAGATCTGTTCTTTCTGACGTGACGTTGTTTCAGTCGCTGCTTCTCATGCTGACTCCCTCTTGCTGATGCTTCGGGTTGATTGACAGCTCCGTCTCCGGCTGCTCAGGTGACCTTCTGGTCTTCTGCGCCGATGTTTCAGGAGGTTAAACTAAATCTGACCTCTCCTGCTGTTTCCTCTGCTAATTTTTTCAGCCATCTAGTAAAAGATGCAGAAAAATACAGCAAATAAAGGCAACGACCTGAAGCTCGGGGCTGCGGTTTTATTGGACAGAGACAAGTATACGGTGTACGGTGGAACCAGATGTGTGATCATAGGGCAGAGGAGACAGGTGAACGGAGGGGAAAGTACCGCCACCTGTGGAGGGAGGCGCTGCTGTGGGTGACCATCTGGTGGAGGTGCTAAAAGTAATGATTATGCATACAAGCTCTGTGTGTGAGTGTGTGTGTGTGTGTGTGTGTGTGTGTGTGTGTGACACAGTGTGTGTGTGAGAGAGAATTTTCCGGAGAATAATGCGTTTGCATGGGACTACTTTTTCAGCAGCACAATAACGTGAATACGGGGCTTCAGTGAGTATTTACAGCAGCACGATGTTCAGTTCAATGAGGACATTTTTAGGATCTGTGTGCTCTTATTCACGTATTTTTATTACTTTTTGAAAATCATCGGACTTTTATGGCGCAGAGGAACAAGATAAAGCATCAAACCTGTCGGTGGGATCAATTCGTTGTTAGTTTTAAATGTTGGATTTTGTCGACAACAAGAAAAACGTAACATGTTTCCTTCCTCCATCTGATATTGACATCTTTTTAATTCTGCGGTGAAATTAAACACACCGTTTCTTTGTTTTGCACTGTAACATTTCAAGCTAAGGATTGATTTATTTTGCTTATTGATATTTGTCCTTGCACTGACATAATAATGGATAACGTACAATAATAATAATAACATAAAAGGGGGAAAGAAAACAGTTTCTTGCCATAAGTGTAGATTGATTGATTCATCTCTTCTCGTGGAAAATGTGAGCTGACAATGTGAGAGAGTATTTCTGATCTGAAAGCGAGCACGCCGAGGTGTTTACAGAAAATAACTGAATATATTCAAGCAATGTGTGTGTGTGTGTGTGTCTGCAACCACTTAAGTGTCTCTCCGAGTTTGCACAGATGCCATTATTTCCTCTCCTCCTACCACCTGGTGATTTGAGGTGCTGATAAAAAACAGACTGCTCGATGATTCATCTCTTTCACTCTCCAAACTGCTTCTGTTCATCCTGGTCTTTATTTCCAGGTGAGGAGCGATCACACGGAGAATGTCTTTATCCGTTTTTTTTTTTTTTTTAAATGTAATGTCAGAAGCCGCAGTGCGACACTCACTGTCAGCTTCCTCTCGCAGGTTCACATTCCCCCCTTTTTTTTTTTCTGAATCAGTTCATTCACCACAATAGACTTGTGGATCAAGCAGCGTAAAGAGAGTGTGATTAATTCGGAGCCACCGGACGAGGTGTCATCGCCTCTCTTTGTGCCATCAGTCATCTGATGCTGGTGCTTGTTAATCACTTCATACTTGACCCCCGCAGATGGTGCATTTTTCTGTTCGGGAGCTTCACCGAAACCCAATCAGAACCCGAGCAAACGGGCTCCTTCACTTCCTTTTGTGTCGTTGACAATGAGATGTGTAGATGTTGCGGAGGGCGGACAGGGAGTGAGTCCTGTGATGGTGCCAGTAGGGATGAAGATTAATGACACCGCCAGGCCTGTGTCTCCTGTTTAATAATGCTTATTCATCACTGTCGCCGCACGCCGTCGGCCCGGCGCTCAGCAAACACACACACACACGAAAACGAGCTAAAAAACACTCACGTAATTCCCACACACACGCACAAACACACACACTTCATAACCAGAATGAGAGGTTATTTTTTCTGCTTCATGTTTTGCCACCTACAGTTTATGTGTGTGTGTGTGTGTGTGTGTGTGTGTGTGTGTAACCTGACATGTGAAGTCGTCAGCTGTGTGTGCTCATGAAAGTGTTCCTGTCTGCTCGCAGTGATCTGAGGTTTTATGTAGATTTGCATACAATTCCTCAAAAACAAGCTTATCACAGGGGCCCGTGAAGCACGTGTAAACATCTTTTATGTGATTTGAAAGAGCGGCGCACAACCATGTGCCTCACAACGGAGATGAAAGGAGGCTAGAAATGAAGAGAGAGAAGCGAATGAGGAAAAAATAAGGGACCTCTGGCCTTCTACTGCTGCGCGAATGAAAGCTATTTTGTCTTCAGTGTTCCTGCTCTCTTGCTGAGTGTGTGTGTGTGTATTATATGTGTGTGTGAATGTGTGTGTGTGTGTGTTCTGCCCTCCTTCTCTCTCTTGGCTTCCACTTTTCTTGCACGGGCATTTCTCTTCTTAATGGAAAATAAAGACTGGAGAGTGGCTGAGATAGTGGCTTCAAATGAAAAACATGGAGCCGCTGACCTGAGGCCAGGGCCCGTCCATCGAGGCCCCGGAGCCTGAACCAGCACTGCTCTTCTCCTCTGCTGCTCTTGATGTCCATATGGCTCCGAATACAGACGTTAAGAGTGTGTCGGGGAGGGGTTTGAAGGGTCTCACAGCCACAGACTGCAGAAATAACTCTGTATTCCTTATGCGAGGCGTTTGCAGCCCGTGCTTCCGTATCTGACGGGAACTTTGCAGACACATCTCGCTTCCGTATCTCTTCAATTCTCTGTTGGGATCTGCTCTTGTCAAGTTATCTCTTTTTAGAAAAGTAGCTTTTATCAGTTTACCCCAAAAAAGTTTTTTTTGTCACCATCGAAAGACAGGAGCTGAATAAAATTACTGTGGAAGCCGCTGAGATTTCAATCAATAAAAGTGCACGATGTTGTTAAAGGGAAAAAAATAAAAAAGTTGTGCTGCAGAGTTGACAGCAATATTAATTCGTATCCAAAGCAAATCTGCAAACTTATCTTCAGCTGAGTGATGATGCCAGACTGTCGTCTTACTTTAAGTTGGAATCTTTCTTTTAAAGTAAGTTTTTTAAGTAAATCTGATGTTTGCAAGTCAAGGAGGTCAAAGCGTTATCTGCTTTGGTTGTGTTTTCTGGTGAGATTCCCTGATTAAAGCAGCTTTTAAATGCAAAAATGACCTGCTTGGATTGCATTCACAGCCTCTTTGTATCGTCTCTGTTATCTTTCTTTACATCTTTGTCTATTAAGCCCTCTGGATTTTAACAAACTGCCCCACAAACATGGCTAGTGGTCCAGATTTGGCCTCCAGTGATGGCATGTACAGGCTGAGAGGGTTAGCCCGTGCTTAGCCCACACATCAAGCTTATCTCTGACTGCAGAAACCAAATGAAACAAAAAAAAGCTAAATAAAGGATTCAGCGCTAGCAGTTCTGCAGCTGACGGTTTTCCCACATGCAGACATGCTCTTCCATGTTTCCTTTTCAATTGCAGACTGTAGGCTATATTTCAGCCACAGGAGAGTCGTCCTTATTTGGCTCCGCGGATGGAAATCATCCCAAACACTGCAGTCCTGTTTGTAGCTTCAAGCGAAAGCTGTCAGGCTTGAGCCTTTTCCTCCCACTGGGGTTAGAAGTGGTCAGGCTTAAAATGTTTGCATAAGAGCAGAAAATTGGAAAATATGTACCGTCAGAAAATGGTGACAGAAATGTCTCACTGTCTTTAGTGAGAATGCAAAAAAAAAAAAATAAAGGTCCTACATGGACGAGAACCAAACACAAGATGTCTAACATGTAGCTTTGCTTCTGCATCGCCTCAACTTTGGGTTAATGAACAAATGTTTTAAAAAAAAAAGGAGGACATTTTGAGAAAATATACCGTAATTTCCGGACTATAAGCCGCTACTTTTTTTACACGCTTTGAACCCCGCGGCTTAAACAATGATACGGATAATTTATGGCTTTTTACGGGCTAAAGAGCTTCATGGCGCCAATACATTCAGCCTCGTCACATCAGACCAATGAAATTACCAAACAGGTCACAGTTGATCAATGAAACTGTTCGAATTAAATCAAACGCACTTACACTGAATTCTTCAGATCAGTCATTTTGCGCTTCATGCACATGCCCTCATCATGGATAGCGAAGATAGCGATCAATGACTTTTCTGGTAGGCTACTGTATTTTTTTTTTTTTAACCAGCCATGTTACAGGCACTGTTCAGAAAAATACATTTATTTAATAAAAAGTTAAAAAAAATCTTTCTGTGTTATATTTTTCTGTGTAAATATCCCATGTTACAACATGAAAATCTGAGGCTTATAGACAAGTGCGGCCTATATATGTACAAAATCTTTCTTTTTAAATTTAGTGGGTGCGGCTTATATTCAGGTGTGCTCAATAGCCTGAAAATTACAGTAAAGTAGTTGCTCTCTTCCCATTTATTTAGATGGGGGCTTGGTCTCCTTACACTGAAATATCTGCCCAGGGGCATTGCCAGGATGACTGAAATGTGGCAGGACTTTCTGGGAGGACTTAGGTTAATCTGATCATTATGGCAACTTTGGCTACTTTAGCGATTTGATCCATAATGCACAGAATATCTTAAAATCTTAAGAAATCTTAAAAATCATAGGAAACGAGTCATTTTTTACATTTTTTTTATCGCCTGCATGATTTTTATTTAAGAGGGTAATATTGAAGCTGATAATCAGCAAAATATTTCCATTAAATATGAGGCATGTAAGGTGAATAAAGTCACCATGCATGAATATTAAAGATGTAATATGAAGAAAATACTTTACAAATTAGCACTTAAGGTACTGTAAATAGGCAAGTCAAGCTGATCTCTGTATGTGCAAGCACAAATACACACTGTGCACTGGTGTAGCTACACAGTCAGAGAATGATGTATTATAGAACAGAGAGGGAGACCATGTGGGTTAGGGCTAGGCAGTGAAGTCAGAGAAGTGAAGGATGAGTAATAAGTATGATAATGTACTGTTTTGTGCTTTAAAATGAACAATGTCTTTCATAGTTTTTAATCAAAACATCTTGATAATTGCACCATTAACAAAAAAACACTTATTTAGTGTTTTTAAATCAGAGCTTTCACCAAGGAGTAGTCAACTACTAAAAAAAAACTGAAAGGTAATTTCAGCTACATCTCTATATTTGAATATGTAGTGTTCAAAACAGTGATGCTTATATATTCATGTAAGTTTGGTCATGCAGCAATCCTCAAAATAGAGCACATTCTCACACTTTCTATCTGTTTATTTAGGCCTCATATAAAGCTAATGTCAGCTGTATAGCTGGTGAAACAACCACAGGAAATGTTGTAATGCGAACAAGGCTGGCTACCACATGAAACTGCTGCGGCATACACATCTTTGTAGATTGTGCATATTGGTTAAAAAATATTTCACAAAGTGCTTCTTAGGACAGGAGTTTTTTTTGACATATGCAACTTTTTCTACCATAAACTATTCTTTATGAGCCAGATACAGATGCCTAACAGAAGTAGTAAAGGTTTTGGGCAAATACATATGAACAAATAACAGTTATCCTAAAAATGGCTAAATAAAACAAACAAACAAACAAATTGAGTTGACTGGAACTTGGCTTAAGTGCTTATGCCTTTCACACCAAATTCTTTTCAAATCTGTCTTAAAATAAATGTCAGGTGCTTATATGATCATAAGGACAATTTTTGCTTTCTGTAAAAAAAATCCTGCTCCTCCTCTTCTATGTAAGTGACAATCGACAAGGTCCAGTCCTTGTTCTTTAAAAAAAACACAGTCCAAAGTTATCTTAAAGCTAGAATTCTCTGTTCATTTTCCTCTAGATAGTGTTCCTTTCCTCAGCTGTGGAAAAAAGGAGAGATTTCAAAGAGGATTTTGTGGACCAATTTGTGGTCTTCAGAAGATATTCAGTTTATTTGCTTGACTGAGACTGTTGAAGTTTTAAATCAGATTCATCTAAAGTTTTGACTGTTTTCTCAAAATTGTGAATTTTACCCCCAGTTGCTTACATAAAGATGCATTTGAATCTTTAATGCCCTGTGTGAAAATGAGGACTGATTACAGTGAGCAAAAACTTTTTAAATTATTTATTGATGAACCTGAGCTGTACTTGAAAAACGTAACATTGGTGTATTAGAAAAGAATAACACTGTCAAGACATTATTATACGAGCAGAGTGGTTACAGTTTTTGTTCAGTCCATGTACAACAGGCCTGCTGATGTAACTTGCTGAGGCTTGAACATGTGCTCACTATATCTTCAAATGGAAAAATTCAATTTTGATAGATTACACTTATAGACATAATTTCTCATTAATATTTAATGATGGCAATTAAGAGAGTGAACATAAGGAAAGAGAGCAGAGAATGCAGAGTGAATGAGGGAAGGAGAGAGAAGGAGACAGGGGGAGAGACAGAGAAGTGAAAACAGGTGCAAATCCCAGAACCCAGAAGTCATCAATCTTCCACTGAGGTGGAACAAGGCGAGCTGCCCCAGTTGGAGCCACACAGGAACTCTCCACACCGCCAATGTATTCCTCTCATTCATTTCCATCTATCACCACCACTTCCCTCATGATAGCAAGAGCTATTTGACAGGGATCATAGATATATTTTTTAATTTATTTTTTAACATATTCATGGTCTGATTTTACTACATTTGTAGTGCGACTTTGGTTTAAAACTGATTGTTTTCAATCTGGGCTGGAGACTATGAATTATATGACTGGAAAAAACACCTTTTGTACACAGAGCATGCATTTGGACCCTCAGTTCTAATGTAATGCATCCTCCTTTCCTTAATTTTATATACATAGTTCTCATAACCTGTGTGAGGTTAATGTGAGTGAAATTCATTTATTGACTGTAGAACTACACTGCAAGTCACAACAAAAAGGAACCTATTTAGGCCCAGGAGTCTGTCCACATACTGTCAGGATAAATTGAGTTTAGAAGTTACATGAAGATATCAACAGGAAGCCCTCCTTTTTGGAGTCACAGCAGATGTGACTTTTATTTTGTGATTTAGAAAAGAATGCACAGTGGCCTACCCCAAGGAAACTGACTAAACATGAATACTTATAAAAGGATAACTTGAATTAATTAACTTAACTCAAAAATGAGACTTGTCACACTGTATGTAACCTAAATCATTTTTCCTTACCAGGTTAGCTCTGTTTACCAATTACCAATCTACTGAAAACAAAGCCCCTCCTTTAAAATGTTTCTGTCTGAAATATTTCTGGTCCCATCATGAGTTTGAAATGTTTCACTTTGACTTGAATGTCTCAACAGTGATTGGAAGGATGGTAAAAAGGATATTATAATAGTTTTTCATCTCGTGACATCATCAAATCAAAGCCCTGACCAAAAGAACCAATTGTATATTGTGTTTGTAACACAGTAGGAATGTAGTGGAGCAGAAAGTACAGATTTATGCTTTAGGATGTAATGGAGATGGAATGATGGAATGAATGGAAAAAGTACCCAAAACTAAATCTACATAAGTGAAGTACAGATTCACTTAAGTACAGCAACAACATTCCAGCACTGCGGCTCATTTACTCCTTTGGTGCAGACGTGGTTTCAGGTTAAACAGCTTGTGTTTTAACTTTATGACAGCCCGCAACACAGTTTTTTGCTGAGCCCACATAAAGGATTAAAATTGTTTTCCCACAAAATAACTATCAGTGTTGCCTTAAACAAACTCAATGGATCCCACCAGAGATTTTTCTAGGTCCTCATCTTTTTTGTTTTTAAATTTTAATAATTTATATTAATTATTTTTTATTACCCAGAAAAGTGGCTTGTTTCTCCTGCATTATCACCACGTGAGTCAAACAGTGCCTCATTTTATGTTTCCAATAAAGGATGAGTAGTGTAGTAGGAGTATTAATGGGGGTCAAAGTTTTAAAAAATGTGTCAAGGACTTCAGCATATAAATGATTAACATGTATGTTTTGACTTACAGCTGCCAGGCTGTGAAGATTTACTTTTCAACAATGACGTCATGCAATTCATGCAGTTTTAAAAATGTCAAAGGGCTGAAACATATACAGGAGTGTGCTGACAAAAGAAAACTGAACTGATCATGCACAAGCAGGAGTCATGCAGAAGTTCTTTACGGGGAGTGGTTTGTGTAACCCAAAAAGATATAGTTAGAATGTTATAATTAATGCCACATTTCTCAGACAGAAATGAATGTAAAGCTCTAATTTAAAAAAACAAAAAAACAAAAAAAACAAAAAAAGCCATGTAGTGAAGGTTGTATATAGCTAAAAACCTGCCCCAACATCCAGAGTTTTTGTTATGAGCTCTCATTTCTCACTGTACCAGTTGACTGAAGACATTTAAGATGACATTTAAACAGCATGTGCTCCATTTAATTTGACAGTATGACATTACTTTGTGATAGATCAAAATTTCAGAAAGGAAAGATCTTTTTTTTCTATTTTATTGTTGTATTAGAAATTCTCACACAATAAGGGATAACCAGCCATCATTCCATCTATTAAGTCAAACAGAGTAGGTAATGTAAAAACATTGGAAAACAATGGAAATTGTCGTAAGGCAGTTTTTTAAGCTAGCAATCCTGAGTTCATTCCAAATGTATAGCTATATGGAGGGCCTCTAAAAAGCAAGTAAAAGACAGGAAAAAAGAAATTTAAATTGAAAACAAGACTTTTGAACGTGGTACAGCAAGCCTTTTTTCATGCAGTAAATGTAAAAATTATTCAAACATAGCAGATTAGCTTTGCCTTGTTCAACCAATTTTACTGGTCCACTGCATATATCTTAAAAATATTATTTAACTGAGGTGAAGTAAACAGGTAAATGTAAAATATATATATATGTTTTAGTTATCGTGAAGCTCTGGCCAAAGTTAATTTAGTCAGTTCATTCAAAAGATATATTTTGACTTAATATTCTCGTGTCTCTCCTAAGTGAAATATTGTTGTAATGTTAAGCAGAAGCATTTAGTGCTTAAGGTTTAAAATGTTGGTTGGAAGGTTAATAATCTGATGTCATCTGGAAAAGAAGGACTTCTTTGCAAACAAACAAAGTTACATAAAAATTACATAATTTAATGGTTTGTAGTGCATTTTAAGGCTTAAGACAGCTGCACAGAAAGCTGCCTAATAGATGACCACTTTCAGAATGCCATTAACTGTCCCTTTCAACATGCTAAACCTTGTTATTTTAAGAAGACGTCAGGATATTTTGAGACAACACATGTGGTGATAGAACCATTTATTTCAAGTCAAAACATGATCTTTCCTGTATCTTTACCAAGTGGCCTTTCAGTCTTAACAGACCCTAACCACAGCTGTATCACAACATGTAAATAAAATTTGAAATGTTAAAAACTTAATTTTCAGAGGCTTTAAGGTATGTGATCTATTTAAAATAAGAAAAATCATTCTTATTTTATTTTTTTAAAACTGCTCAATCCAGGAAAGGTCTTGTGTTTACAGAGCCATCGTTTCATTTATAGAACAAAGTTTACACATGCTTTTTAGTTTATACATAGTGGTGTGGTACACATTTACTTTTCACTAGTGTCATGGTCAGGGACATGCCTCTATGGGATAGAAAAGGACATAGAATAAGTGTTGTGAAGTTAAATGAGATGTGTGCTTCAAGGCTTTAAGGCAAGGTTCTCTGAGGGGTGGGGGCAGCAAGGACACAGGCCATCTCTCTGTGTAGGCTTAGGTATTCCTGGGAGGTGCCCTGTTGTTTATTGTAGCCAGAGTTGGAGTCCCGGTCATCCAGCAGAGCTTTAGGAGATAACAACTAAAGATTTGTATGTTTTTTTTGACAGAGACAAGTCCTGAGAGGCTGCTGCTGATGGTGAATAATAGCGCAAGTCCCACTCTGTCATTGTTGGTGATGCTGAATTGTTGTTAACAAAATTAATTCCATTATGTAAAAACGCCTCTGTGTTTCCTTGTTGCTGAGGGCAAGCGCAGCAGAATTAGCAGCTACATCACTGCTGTTCATATCTGGCTGATCCACTGGGGCATGAAGTCAGCTGTGACCAGAATCTTGTAGTGTGCAGTGTAGACCAGAGAAGGCTGCTTCATAGAGGCAGAGGTTGCTCTCCCTCAATATTTGAGAGGCAAAAGGGAGATAAAAAAAGTAGAAATTGACTGAAATAAATTCTTTCCAAATATCACTATCATTTATGATTTTTTTTTTCTTATTTGGAAAAATCTTTAGTTGAAATTCCGAGTGACATGCTTTAACATAACAGTGACCCTTACAGGTCATGGCACGCAAGAGCTGAAAGGGCATTTTATGTGGTGGCAGTATGGGAGGAAGAGAAAACCAGGTCCATGCTGTTTGTGCTGCTGCCTTTAACGTGATTGTTTTTCTATTTTGCAAAGCCTTTTGAATATGCAATTTGTCTGATAAGCCCTGGCCACCGTACAGTACTAAAGAAATAATGGACCCTGGACAAAAATTTTGGTCTAAGAATGGTGTAGAGAAAAGGGACGCAGAATTGCGCAAACACACATCCAAGCTAAGTAAAACTTCGGCTTTTCAAAAAATGGGTGATGCCATTATGAAGGATAATGTCAAGGTTATTCTCAAGACAGGTGTTGTATTGGTTTTTACTTTTGTTGTGATGATGAACCATTAAAAATGGAAAATAAGTGGGAGATATTATCAGAGCAGTTTTGAAAAACCTTTATGTCTTGTAAGCTGCTAGTTCACCTTCATCCAAACAAACAGATCAAATTTTTTGGGTCACTGCATCATATTTGTCTCACCAGGATCAACACAACTTTGTGATTGAAGAGGTATTTTTCTTCCTCACATTTAAATGAAGTATATTTGTTTCATCATAATATATCTCAGAAATCAAGAGCTTGAATCATTATTTCTGTTTACTACTTGTCTAGTGGTGATGTGGTGGCATGGTCTATGAGTTGTGTGGGCTGCACGCGTTGCTAGGCTATAAGTTTGTTTTATTGTTGCATTCCTGACTCTCCTGTCACATAAGGCATATATTGGAGGAGAAGATGGAAGCAGATTGTTAAATTATCAGTCATTATAGCTTTGGTGTTAACTCAATCTAAAGCATCCTTTGACTTACACTGACTGCATCATTTTAGATACTTTGCAGATATTTCACTTCACTTTACTGTACAATAATCCAAAGAGGGTTAAATCTAAGGGCGCTTTTACATCTGCTTCGTTTGGTCAGGACTTTCAGACTTCAAAGTTTGATCTGATCAAAAATTACAGGTATGAACATTCCCCAGGACCATGGTCCAGACTATTATTGGACCAAACAGCTGGACTTGGTCCATTTCCAAGAGAACCATGATTTGGTTTGCTTCAGGTGAGAACTTAATCAGACTTTATTTTGGACCTGTTGTAGGAAGAAACCAAAGCACAGTGCATTGTGGGCTAAAAATGGCCACAGCATAAAATTGATTACACCAAAATGTTAAAAAAGTAGCCCACCTGTAAAAAAAAAAAGAGTAACTTGGGAGCTGATCACTACAGTCTTTAACAATTACTTTCCCATCCCTTCCAGCTAGTTTATCTTTTTGCAATTTGTTATATGTAACTTTAAATGCTGTACCTCATTCATCTTCTGTGTAATAAGTATATGGAGTTGGGGTGAGCGAGTACAGCATTATCTGTATCTGGATCTGTTCAATCAACCAAATTATTTGTATCCATATCTGCATTCTGGAGTAGGCAGTGCTTAAACAGGAAATTGGTGTGGATGAAACAGGAGGTAAAGCTTTTGCCTGAAACTGATGTGAGTTGATTAAGAAATGCTAGGTTTGTTATTTATTTTGAATCTATTTACAGAGCAGCCTTAAGTTTCAATTACCTGAATGAATAAACTTCAGTGACTAAACAGACACAACGCATACAGTAAATGCATACAATAAAGTTTTGAGCAACTTTTTTTTTCTTATTTTCTTTTACATTTTTTTGTATGGATACATTTTTATTTTTTATTTTGTAACTAATTTTTCTACGCAAAATAAAAAATTATGTGTGTGAGTGTTTTGTGTGTTTGTGTGAGTGTGGTTGCGTGCTGTGCTTGCGTGTGTTTGTGTGTGAGGGGGTGATCATTAATCTGGTTTTAGGTTTTTGGGTTGTTTTTTTTTTTTAATAAACTGAACTGAAATTGGGTGATTTGGCAACTTTAATTTATTCAGCCATCCTTGTGACTGTACTCTTGAAGAGAAAGGGCCAGCTGAGTGAGTATTTTACCAAGCTGATGTGAGGAAATCTAACCCAGTGAAGCAGTAACAATCACGGGCTTTACACTGGACCGCGCTCTCCTAGTAACTGATGATCCATCTAATAAGCCCTTATCTCTGCTGAAAATATTTTTACCAACAGAAATCGGAGCACATCAGTTGAGGAATTTAAAGGCAAATAGAGAAGAAATTTAAGTTGCAACACCCGTGCTGAAAAGTCTGTGAACGACAGCGAGGGAGAGACAAATCAAATAAAGTTTCTGGCTTACCATTGTGAGGTGAGTGTGTGTGGCAGGAGAAAGTGGAACTGTGTTTGTAGCTGTCTGAGCCTATTGCACATTCAGCTGTCCAGTGAGGATTTTTCTCCCGACAAACACAAATATTAAGGAATTATAATAAGCTGACATCCTTACTCAGAAAAAGTATGTTACCCGTACCGGATACCCGTTTCATCTGACTATCCAGCTCATCTCTAATACAGAGAACATATTGTAGGCATCCAGGCCCACCTTCTCCGTCGGTACCATGTTGTACATATCCTCTGAATTGTGTGAAGCAATTCTACATTATTCATGTATCTCAAGATGTGTTGTACTCCACTGTTCTGATTTGGTTGCAACACCAAATCATAATAATTACAGCTACTTAAGCAATCTCAATATGTGCCTCTATTGTTGTTGTTTGACAGAAGTGATTTTCCCTTGAAAAATATTCTGATCAATAAATCAACGACCTGTATGACCACGTCATTCATTTACAAATTTTGGTTGGCTTAACATAGGACAGTGTAAATACTAAGAGGTCCATGCACCAATGCATACTTTTTGTCTTTTGGTCCAAAAGACGGTCTGGACCTAAAGGTGTGAAAGCACCTTAAGGCAGCTGGATTTGGTTGTAGACACTTGAAACATTTTGTTGTCTTATCATCTAGGCTTCATCAGTTGTAACTGATTGGGGGGTCCAAGGTTTGAACTTTCGTGAAGCTGTTATCAAGGTCATCAGTATCCTTGGTTTTGTTGTAATTTTGGCTGTTGTAACAACAGTTGTTAAAGTAGCTGAAGTAACTTGAAGCCAAGTGTAAACGACCTTCATCTGACTTGTCCCATGAAGCCATGTGTGAGTGTTGTTAAATTTCCTGGGAACAGATCATTGACTGTATAAAACACTGGACAAACCCTCCGTGACGTCACCCATTGGTTTCTGCCAGAGCAAAAGTGAAGCCTC